>CAUYQG010059806.1:0-40818 GCA_963574415.1 Tarsius wallacei | reverse complement strand
CCCGGCCACCGCAGCCTCGACCTGCTGGCCTCCGGCGATCCTTCCGCCTCAGCCTTCCAAGTAGCTGGAACTACAGGCATGCGCCACCACGCCCAGCTAATTTTTTGATTTATTGTAGAGATGAGGTCTCACCAAGTTGCCCAGGCGGGTCTTGAACCCACGGGCTCAGGCAATCCACTCACCTCAGCCTCCCAAGGCGTGGGATTACAGGCTGAGCCACTAAGCCTGGCGGAACTCTACTTTTTATTTTTATTTATTTATTTATTTTTTTTATTTATAGAGATGAGGTCTCGCCAAGTTGCCCAGGCGGAACTCTACTTTTTAAATATAGAAGCTGAGTGCGATGGCTCAAGCCTGTAATCCCAGCATTATGGGAGGCAGAGGCAAGAGGATTGCCTGAGCCTACATTTTAGAGACTAACCTGGACAACTTGGCAAGACCTTGTCTCTACAATAAATAAAAAAATTAGCTGGGTGTGGTGGCGTGTGCCTGTAGTTCCAGCTACTTGGAAGGCTGACAGCTGCTTGGAAGGCTGAGGCAGAAGCATCACCTGAGCCCGGCAGGTTGAGGTTGTGGTGGCTGTGAGTGTGCCACTGTACCCCAGCCTGGGCCACAGAGTGAGACTCCGACTCAAAAAAAAAAAGAATAGAGATTTTAGAATTCATTTTCAGGAAAAAATTCCATCAATTTTTTTTTCTAATCCTGAAAGGAAAAGAGGATAGAGTAAATCACATTTACTGAGATCTTTTTTTTTTAAGGCTCTTTTCAAGCAGTGTTCTTATGAGCCTACTTCAGTTAATTGGGAAATTCTGGTAATTACCTGAACTTGTCTGGAAGTAACTGAAAGTATTTATCCCCTGTACCAAAGTACATAGGAAGTTTGGGCTATAGCAGTGATAGGCAATCTACAAATACTACAGATTTGGCCCATGAGCCAAATTCAGACCAGGCCTGTTTTGGTACAGCCTGCAAGCAAATTACATTTTGAAAGAATTTTTAAAGAAAGAAAGAAAAGGAGAAGAGGAATATGCAACAGAGACCATATGTGTTATGTAAAATTAAAATTTTGGCCCTTTATAGAAAATATTTGCCAACCCTTGGTCTACATTAATAGGAATCTTCAAGAACATGTAGATATTCTGCTTCAGTCATACTTCCTTACTACCTCCTACCCATATCACAGGTTTCCAGCCCTAGCCTATTCATTTGATATATGAAATGAATATATCATTGAGATCCTTCTTTCCTCTTCAAAATATTTTCTTTAATCTTACAAATAACACATGGGTTTATCATTTCAGGACTTGGTGGTGTTCAGAGATGTGGCTGTAGACTTTTCTCAAGAAGAGTGGGAATGCCTGAACTCATATCAGAGGAATTTGTATAGAGATGTGATATTAGAAAACTATAGCAACTTGGTGTCATTGGGTAAGCTTATCAGTGTCAAATAATTTAGAAATTCACAGGTCTGAGTTTCTGGACTGTCATTCCTAAAACTAGCTGAATATCTGCTTTGTGGTTTGGCAATAGGCACAATTATTAAACACCTTTATCTTCCCCCATAATTCAATGGCTATAGCAGTGGCAGGCAAACTACGAATACTACAGATTTGGCCCATGAGCCAAATTCAGGCCATGGCCTGTTTTGCTACAGTCTGCAAGCTAATGTCTTTCTTTGTCTTTTCTGTTATCACCTCTCTTTAATGACAGCTGGATATAAATTTTTAGACACTCACAGCAAAACCATTGTCAAAGAAATCTGATTTTATAGGTCAGGTGTGGTGGTTCACTCCTGAATCCCAGCATTTTGGGAGACCGAGTTGAGAGAATTGCTTGTGGCCAAAGTTAGAGACCAGCCTGGGCAACATAGTGAGACCTTGTCTCTACAAAAAAAAATAAATAAATAAGCCAAGTATGATGATGCAGGCCTATAGTCCCAGCTACTCAAGGAGCTGAGGCAGAAGGATCACATGAACTCAAAAGGTTGAGGCTGTAGTGAACCGTGATAGTGCCACAGCACTCTAGCCTGGGTGACAGAATGAGACTCCAACTCAAAAAAAAAAAAAATCTGATTTTATACTGCTATAGATGGTCCATGTTTTTGTGGACTTACCCACAATGAGAATAGGAAGACAGAGGTATGTGGCTCTAGATACGACAGGGGACTAAAAAAAAAGCAGAATTATTTTTTGGAAGGTGGGCCCCTTTATAGTACAGGTTTCCCCTGCTAGTATACCAGCTAGTGTTGTTGTGAGGGGCTGCATTCAGCTCCAGTGAAATTTTTATGGAGATTCCTTCTACACGTTTGCACATTTTATGATGGATGATTTATGAGCTTACTTGCCCACACTGAGCTGAGTGTTCAGCAATTTTTTACTAAAAATGGCAGTCTTGCCCTAGTGACTTTTTTTGTTTCCCTGGATAAAAAGTCCTCAAAGGTAAGTCATTTGCTGATGCAGAAGAGGTGAAACAAAAAAACAACAGAAGCTCTAAAAGGCAACCAAATTGATGAGTTCAAAACTGTTTTGAGCAGTGGAAAAAGCATCTCGATAGGTGTATTGCATCAAACAGAGAGTACTTTGAAGGTGGCTGAAGTTTAAACATGTAAGGATAAAACAACTTTTTATAAATAAATTTCAGTGTTTTTTGGGTCCCCCTCATACCTATTAAAAGAGCTTATTCAGTGTATTTGATGCTGGGTTGAATCAACAGTTTGTTAAAACTCAAGTAGACATGTTCAGTTTCCTATAACAGACATGTTATTTAACTGCTTTGTGATTAGGTTTAAAATATATGAACTTTGCATTTAACATTGGATGAATATCCTGGCAAGAAACTTATTTTCTTCTTATCAAAATAATATTTAAAAATAGTACTTAATAAACACATCCTTAACCTGTACTAGGCATTCATATAAACACTTATATTAAATCAAACCACACAAGAATTCTGTCTATACACATTACTATAATTTTTTTGCAATAGAGAAAACTGAGGCACAGAGAAATTAAATTATTTGGTCTAGTGATGTTGGTGACAGAGGCAAATTTGAAACCAGTGCTTTCAACTATTCCTTTCTCTCAAGACAGAGCCTGTATGAATTAAGTTAAAATAAGACCATGTCCCTACCTCTCTGTTGTGTTTTTTCCTTGTGATCCTAAAGTAACTCTAATAGGAATGTTTTCCAATCCTGAAAGTCTTCTTTGTTCTGAAGGCTTGATCAAATAAATTTTTTCTTTATTATGTTTCATTATTTTCTTTCAAGCAGGATGTTCCATTTCTAAGCCAGATGTGATTACCTTATTGGAACAAGGGAAAGAGCCCTGGCTGGTTGTGAGGAATGAGAAAAGAAGATGGAGCCTCGGTAAGTGCTAATCAGGCAGAGGTAAGCCATTATGGACATACCTCTTAGATGTTGATTGTAACGAAGAGACCTGAAACTTGGAAAGAAAACTTAGGTTTTCTCAGCATAAGCCACTGAAGGAATTTCATCTGTACTTCACTTACCACTTGTTTCCTCTCTCTCATATTTCCCTCTCATTTCCATGGGGAACCTTTCTTCCCTAGGGATAACTATTTTTCTGTATTTCGGACCTAATGCCTTTCTCATCTTTTGTGTTTTGATTTTTATGTATATATTTCTTCATTGCCCTCTTTTCTTGGAGTTTAAGTTGTAATAAAGGAGTCGTAGAATAAACAAGTAAATAAATAAATAGATTATGAAATATCCTGAAGTGATTAGGTGTTATGAGGAAAAATAAGTAAGCTAAGGATATGGAGAACTGTAGTGAGTGAATGGGATAATTTTAGACAGGGTGGTCAGGGAAGAGGAGCCATTTTTAAAAGGTTACAGTTGGCCATAGGTGGGACCATTTGAGTATCAAAATGCATAACTGTATTGTAACATATAAATATATACTTAATTCCATAAATTCATAATGATACTAATAGCAAATTGTTCATCATTGAAAGCTACTAGAGAACTAACTCATTTGAAAAACATAAAGGCAAAGGAAGAGGAGCATCTATCCTGCCTTTTTTATAAGAATTGTACCAGTAGGTAGTAGATATAAAAATAGTCATGAATAAATTAAGATGAAATGATAAAATTAAAATATTATCATTTTAAAACCCATAATGAACTATTGAATCTAGAAACATCGAACATCTGTGCTGATAGCATCATAGAAATAGAGACAATCAGACATTATTTTTCCTAATGAAAGAACACAGTATCACCCATGAACTAACTTTGCCAACAAGATTGGTCCTAAGTCTGATCAAGCTTCTAAAGCCAAATTACCAATTTATGGGAAGACAATAGAGGAACATGTTCTATACCTAGGGAATATAGTCAGCAAAATTCAGAATATGAGAAAATGAGGACCAAAAAAAAGTTCTTCAACAAATAAATTATAAGGGAAATCTAAAGATGATAAGAGAACCTGTAGGTTAAAAGACATGTAAAAGATATGTCAACCAATGGTGTCCTATGGACTTTGTATTAATTATTTTTAATAATTGTTTAAAATTTTATTTGTCAGACAGTTGGAAGTATGGACACTGAGTTTTGATGATATTCAAGAATTATTTTTTTAGGTTTGGAATATCCTGGCCAGGATTTACAGAATTATTTTTTTAAGTTTGGAATATCCTGGCAAAAAATTTATTTTCTTCTTATCAAAATAATATTTAAAAATAGCAAAAATACTACTTAATAAACATATCTAATGGTTAACCTGTACTAGGCATTAATATAAACACTTATATTAAATTAAACCTCACAACAATTCTATCTATACACATTACTATAACCTGTTTGCAACAGAGATCATTAAGGCAACATAGTGAGACTTTGTCTCCACAAAAAATACAAAAATTAGCCAGGTGTGGTGGCATACTCTTGTAGTCTCAGCTACTTGGGAAAGTAAAGTGGCAGGATCGCCGGAGCCCAGGAGTTCAAGGCTTCAGTAAGCTGTGATCATGCCACTGTACTCTAACTTGGGCAACAGAGTGAGACCTTGACTCAAAAAACAAAACAAAACAAAAAACATGTTTATGGGCATAAAGAGGAAAACTGATGAAGTAGAGAGAAAAGAGTTTTGTAAGCAATGATGGGAAAGAGTGGAACCAATTTATGAAGGAAAACCATGCATTTGATTAAGATTCTGACATAGGTTGATTGGATAGTGTGGTGGAGTGGAGAATATGTATTCAGTATGTGATCAGTATGGATCTTCAGAAGTGCAATTTTGTGGTCATATGTTTTTAACGTTTTCAGATCTCTTGATTCCCTAACACTGGTGTTAATGTGACTAAAAACGCCTTGGTCATAAATAAATATTCTGCATCTCATATTATTTTATACCAGCAAAAAAAGGTGATTAAAGGCATCAGAACTCAGGAAACAGCATACTTCGGGGAATAATTTTATGACATGATAACTTGCTTCTTATTTTCTTTTTAAGTAAAACCGATGCTCTGCAAATGGAAATAACACTTCTCCTTTTATATTGATCTACAATGGCCTAATACTTAGTTTTCACATTAGCAGTGTTTATTAGAATAAATCTAAACTAGTATTTGGTTTATTAATTTTAAACAGTTAAAAATTTACATATCTTAAAAGGTAGAATGTTAAAATTTTCTACAATAGGCTAATCTTTCGATGATTGGCCCAGTGTTTTGTTTCAATATAAGTCCAGCTCATTCTATATTGATTAAACTACATAAAATGCATAGGCTTTTCATTCCAGTTTCAATTTCTCTGAAGTAGAACAAGAAGACAAAGATACTTGTGATGCAGTCTAAATGCAAAATCCTTTTTGAACTTTTAAAAAAAATTATTATTATTATTTTTTGGGTTGGAGTCTTAGTGCATCACCCAGGCTGGAGCACAGAGGCACACTCAGGGTGACCCAGCATCAACCTGCTGGACTCCGGTGATCCTTCTGCCTCAGCCTTCCAAGTAGCTGGAGCTACAGGCATGTGCTACCATGCCCGCTAATTTTTTTTAATTTATTGTAGAGACGAGGTCTCACCATGTTGCCCAGGCTAGTCTTGAACCCACGGGCTCAGGCAATCCACTTGTCTTAGCCTCCCAAAGTGCTGGGAATACAGGCCAAGCCAATAAGCCCAGCCCTTTTTTGAATTTTTATCCATTAATCCTTTAATATTTTTTCATCCATGCCTATTTTGACAACAATGCAATGTGCATTTATAGCCAGTCCTTCCAAAACATTCATCTCTCAGTTTTCATAGAAATGATTGCCCTTAAACATTAATAATTTTAGTTGCTTGCAGGAATAAGAACTAACATAGACAAATTTGGGAACAAATATTGCTGACTCTCTGGTAGCATACAGCTGTGTATGATAGAGCAGCCTCTTAGATATCAATGTCCAAAATGCCAAAGTCTTAATCTGGATTGTCACCTAAGTAGGGGGCCATATATGACCATTGCCGGCTCACTATATCAACACTAGGAATGTTTTGTTTTTTTAAAGAAAACTTTGAAATTATATCGAATAAATTGTATAACTGGTGCTAATTTGTTTATTTGTCCCTAGTTTGTTTATGCTTCCTTTATACCATTACTTTTTCCATTGTTTAATGTTTTTTATGCAAATTTATATGGGTTTTAAATGAACACTTACTATATTATGAATATTTTACCTACTTTTGTTTTTGACTATAGATTTCTTTTTAGATTATTGGTTTTTAATTTTTAATTTGTGGGTAAATCTTTTGAAATTACTATCTTATCTCTTAACCTTTGTCATGCCTTTATAACTGCCTGCTTATTTACGACTATTATTTAGCTAATTATGTTCATTTTACATGTACCATTTATGTCTTTGTTTTATTAAGGCTCTAAATTGACTTTCTCCCAAAAATTTCAGAAAATTGTCATCATTTCGTGGATGGGGAGACAGAGAGAAAAACACAGGTTTCATAGCAGTATTTTCTGTGCCATTCATTTACCTGTCTCTGCTCAGATTGTATTCACATCATTTAAATTATTGTTTCTTTTTAATGTCTTTCTGGCATATACCTTTTTAAAGTAAACTTTTTGAAGTATGTATATATACATACAAAAAATACATAGATCATTAGTATGCAACTAAGTGAACTTTCACAAAACGACCACACCCATCTAATCAGCACACAGATTTAGAAATAGAGCTTTAATAAGAGGAGGCCAGGAGCCCCCTCCTCACTCCTTTTAGTAATTTCTCCCCACCAAGGTAATCACTCTCCTGACTTTTAACAATACCATAGATTGGTTATGTCTAGCTTTGTCTGTTCACCATTGTATTTATAAGATTGATCCTTGTTGCATTTAGTTGTAGATTGTTCATTCTCATTGCTGTATAGTATTATGTTGTATTAATATGCCATAATTTACTTAACTGTTCTTCTGTTGATGAACACTTGGGATTTTTACAGTTGGGCATAAAAATCAAAATTTGTATGGGCTTTAAATGAACACTTACTATATTATGAATATTTTACCTATTTTTGTTTTTGACTATAGATTTCTTTTTAGATTACTGGTTTTTAATTTTTGATTTGTGGGTAAATCTTTTGAAATTACTATCTTATTTTTCTTCTTTTTAAAAAGTATTGAATTATTATTGCAAAAATTTTGAGAAAATACACATTTGAGACAAACATCTGTTTGCTCAGATGTTTACTTGTCTTTTATTGTCGTATAAACCTGTTGTTATGCCTGAAAAAAAAAACACTGAAATACTCTTTAGGAAATTCCCATATGGCATTGGCTATGAGAACTTTAGGGGATATTTGGGGAATTGTATGAAGAAACAAACAGATTGAATATTTGTAACATAGATGTGTATAATTATATAAATTCAAGTGCAGTTAAATGAGTAGAGCTCTCACCATATTGGTTGTAAAAGGGGACAAAGTTCACTCATGTCTATGCAAAATAAAGGAATTGAACTGCAATGGAAATATCTGCAAGTGTAAGTGGAAAGGCAATTAGAAGGATGGTCAAGAGTAAATAAATTACCCTTTTCCATTTATACACACACACACACATTTTTTTTTGAGTCAGAGTCTCACTCAGTCACCCAGGCTGGAGCACAGTGGCATGCTCAGGGCTCACCACAACCTTGACCTCCCCAGCTCAGGTGATCCTTCTGCCTCAGCCTCCAAGGAAGCTGGGACTGGCTACTTTTTTGATTTTTTGTGGAAACAAGGTCTCGCTATGTTACCGAGACTAGTCTCCAACTTCTAGGCTCAAACAGTCCTCTTATTTCAGCCTTCCTAAGTTATGTATATATTTTACTGAGACAGCTTAGATGTGCTTGTTTTCCATTTCTAAAGGAAGTGATAAAAAGAGAATATTTAGAGAATGTAGTAGGGTATAAGGTTAGAGTCAGGACAGCGAACTCAATAGTTGTTTGCTGATGATAAGAATTTAATGATTCACAGTTACTATGTACTGTGTATGGATTTGTTATTCAATGGTGAGTGAAAAATTGTTTCTACCCTTGGGGAAGTTTAATGTAGGATCATAAAGAGAATAATAAATGCAGAAATTAATGAGTAACAACAAAATTGAGAAAAATGTTAAGGGATAGAGAATAAGTGACTGGGATAGAAAATAAAGGGTATAAATTAGATGAAGTTAGCAGGGATTATTTTTTTCTGATTTTTAAGACAATACCTGATGAATGAAAGGAACCCAACCATGCAAACCCAAGTCAAGATTCCTGGGAGATTGATAGCCAGTGAAACGCTTTAAGAAATGGAAGATTGTGACATGTTCTAGGAGCAGAAAGGGTGCAAGTATAATAGAGATACAGTAAAGTGTTTACACTTTATTCTGATTGAAGAGAGAAATCATTAAAAAACTTAAGTGGGGATTCTCAAACATTGATCTGTACCCAAATAATCTGGTCTTAACACATCACTTTCTCTATTCTTTGTAGTTTTTTTCAAATTACATGACTCTTATAGAGTATTTTAGCTCATTTACTTCAATTGGGCTGTATTATGTTTTGTTTTTAATTTTTTTATATAATAAAGTTTTTATTTGCTTATCTACTTTGTCTAGAATAGGAAAATATATGTTTATCTTGTTTTCTTTCAGATTTGGAATCCAAGTATGACACTAAGAAGTTATTCCAAGAAAATGATATTTATGAAATTAATTTCTCTCAGTGGGAGATGATGGAAGGAATGAAAAGTTGTGGACTTGAAGACTCCCCTTTCAGAGAAGATTGTGAATGTGAAAAGTTTGAGGGACGAGAAGGTCCTCATGAAGTGTATTTCAGGCAAGTGACGAAAACCATCCCTGAAAAAATGCCCAATTACAGAAAACTCACATCTCTTACTCTGTATCAGAAAAGTCATAATAGAGAGAAACCCTATGAATGTGGGGAATGTGGGAAGGCTTTTAGAGTACGCCAACAGCTTACTTTTCACCAAAGAATTCATACTGGTGAGAAGCCCTATGAATGTAAAGACTGTGGCAAAACCTTTAGACAGTGTGCCCATCTTAGTCGACATCAGCGAATTCATACCTCTGACAAGCTCTATGAATGTAAAAAATGTGGAAAGATCTTTACATGTGGTTCAGACCTTCGAGTACATCAGAGAATTCATATTGGTGAGAAGCCATATGAATGTAAAGAATGTGGAAAAGCCTTTAGAGTGCGAGGACAACTTAATCTCCATCAAAGGATTCATACAGGTGAGAAACCCTATGAATGTAAGGAATGTGGGAAGGCCTTTAGACAGTATGCACACCTTACTCGACATCAGAGACTTAACATTGCTGAGAAGTGCTATGAATGTAAGGAATGTGGTCAGGCTTTTCTGTGTAGTACAGGCCTTCGAATACATCACAAACTTCATACTGGAGAAAAACCCTATCAATGTAAGGAGTGTGGAAAGGCCTTTAGAGTGCGGCAACAACTTACTCTCCATCAGAGAATTCACACTGGTGAGAAACCCTATGATTGTAAGGAATGTGGGAAGACCTTCAGTCGTGGTTATCATCTAACTCTGCATCAGAGAATTCATACTGGTGAGAAGCCTTATGAATGTAAGGAATGTCAGAAGTTCTTTCGTCGTTACTCAGAACTTATTTCACATCAAGGTATTCATATTGGAGAGAAACCTTATGAATGTAAGGAATGTGGGAAGGCCTTTAGACTGTTTTCACAACTTACTCAACATCAGAGTATTCATTTTGGTGAAAAACCCTATAAGTGTAAGGAATGTGAGAAGAGTTTTAGACTGCTTTCACAACTTACTCAACATCAGAGTATTCATACTGGTGAAAAGCCCTATGACTGTAAGGAATGTGGAAAGGCCTTTAGACTTCATTCATCACTGATTCAACATCAGAGAATTCATTCTGGTGAGAAACCATACAAATGTAAGGAATGTAAGAAGGCATTTAGACAACATTCACACCTTACTTACCATCAACGAATTCATAATGTAACTTAATTATTACAAGAACCCTTCCATTGTGAATTTTTTGTTAAGGAACATTAGAAAATAAACTTAGAGAAAAAGTTTTTGAATGTAGGAATTCCTTTTGCTTCATGCTTACAACTAACTTAGCATAAGAAGTTTTATTTAAAGGAAAGAATGTTAATGAATATATAGCAGTCTTTCGTATCATTCAACCTTGTTAAACTTTAGGAAATTCATTCTAGAAAGGAACTTTATTAAAGAAAAAGCTTTTGATTGTACCTATCTCTCTGTAGTCTTCTATCTGTGTAGTATATGTATGGAGGTTGCCAGGGCACCAACTCATTCTGAAAATTGATAAATAAGAGGGAAGAAAAGTTATTTAGCCTGCATTTCCTGTGTGAACTGTCTTTCAGGGCAACCAGAAGTATATAAGGCAAAGTTCTTCTTTATTAAAGAAATCCAGCTAACGACTGCAGAAAAATTATAGAAACAGAAAATTATGTTAGAAAAGCCATTTTGGAGCACATAATGAAATAACGGATCTAGGCATGATTCTAAGTAGAGGTTAAGATCTTTAAGTGAAAGGTTGGCATGAACTTTACAGCTCAGGCTGACAACAACATTTGAACCCATGGATGAATCTTAACCTCACAAAAAATGTGACAGTAAAACATTGTGTGCCTCCCAATGTGATACAATAAGATATACAAATCTTGCCAAAAATATTAAACCCAATTTTGGTTAAGCCTCAAGATCTAACTCCCAGTAGAGAGAAAATTCAAGGAACAGAAGAACAAATTACATGATACAACAAGAAGCAATTAAGTCTAAAATACGCATAATTTTACAGGAGGAATGGCCTGATTTCTC
This sequence comes from Tarsius wallacei, assembly GCA_963574415.1. Taxonomy (NCBI): domain Eukaryota; kingdom Metazoa; phylum Chordata; class Mammalia; order Primates; family Tarsiidae; genus Tarsius; species Tarsius wallacei. The sequence goes on along the minus strand of CAUYQG010059806.1, from coordinate 29,490 downwards.
AATCAATAAAATGGCATTTTAAGAAAGAAAGACAAAGTCTTACATATTGAGAGAGACTTAAGAGACATAATCAAATGCAATGAAAGAGTGGTTCTTATTTAAATCATGTGTTGAACTAGCATGTAAAAAAGACATTTTTACAACAAATAGGAATATTCACAGTATTAGATAATATTAAACTTTTTGTTATATGTGTTAATAGCATTGTGGTTATATAATGTTTTTTCAAGATAAATTCTGAAGTTTATGCATATGAGATGAGATGATGTCTGGAATGTCCTTTTGCTCATACAAAAGAAAAGTGAGGATGAATAATTTAAGTTTGGCAAAATGTTGGAAACCTAAGTCTTGGGTACATGGTTTCTATTTGTTTTGTTTTTACTATCCTCTCTACTTTTGTGTATTTAAAATTTTCCATAATGTTCTTTTAAAGATAAAATTAACCATGAAATTTTAACCAGTTTGAAGTGAATGATTTTTTTTCTTTTTTGAGTTGGAGACTCTGTTGCCCAGCCTGGAGTGCAGTGGCACCCTCATGGCTCACTGCAGCCTCAACTCCTGGGCTCAGGTGACCCTTCTGCCTCAGCCTTCTAAGTAGTTGGACTACAGGTTTGCATCACCACACCTAGCTTATTTTCTGAGTTTTAGAGAGACAAGGCATCACTATGTTGCCCAGGCTGGTCTTAAACTCCTGGGCTCAAGCAGTCCTCCTGCCTTTGCCTCCCAAAGTGCTGGGATTATAGGCATGAGCCACCACGCCTGGCTGAAGTGAATGGTTTTTTGAAAATCTTTCCTTATCAAAACTTGTAGATGTTGCCAAAGCTCTATACATTGGGATTAAGATAGTCAGTATACTACAATGATTATAATTTATTCAGGAAGTTTAGATTATGGGTCTAGATTTTATCTAGTTCACCTCTTTATATCAACTGTAGTACATGTTCCATATCAGACACTTCATAAATGTGGAAACTAACAAACAAAAATTATGTAGCTTACATACTTCTATTTGTCAGCATTGATATGTACAATAAAAAAATTGTCTTTATCCAAAGTTTTTTTTTTAAGAATATCAATGCAGTCAAGACCTTTGATCACAGAATGCAAATAAGATGACACAATTACAGCTATATGAATGATAAGAAGTGACAGCTATGGATTTTAAAAATTATAAGCTGCTATGACATATATATGTAATGTGTGTGTATATACATGGGGTGCCAAAAAATTATACACATTTTTAAGTATGATGTTCACAGCAGTTTCTCTTGCCCATGCCACCAGCTGTGGGATATCTCCCCTTCTTTTCTCTTTTCTTTCTCTAATAAACTTTCTTCGAAAATTTTTTTTAAAAAGTATGATGTTTACTCAAGAGATAGCATTAATCAAATGAATGCTAGTATCACCATGTGACAGGCAAGACAGTCAACGAAAATGACGGAAGCACAGTTGAGTGAACGTCATATTACACATTGCTACCCTAATTCACTTCAACTTCGAAAAGTAATAGATAACATCTCTTAAAATGTGTATATATTTTTGGCACTCCTGGTATATAGTGTGTAGGTGAATATATGTGTATACATACGTATGTTTATATACACACATGTATTTTAAAATATTGAAAATCTAGTAGTATTTTATGGAAAAGAATCAAAATTGACTTGAAATGCTGAAAAAAAAAGTAGATTAATAAACAAAGGAAAAATTAAGACTACTGGAGGATATCCTTTCTAAAAAATACATTTAGAATCTGATTTTTTACATGTAAGAACATTTAAGCGTTGGTAATTGCTAAATTCTTTCCACCATAAAGCTATATGACTGACCTAAATTTGATTATAAAACCAGATGAGGAGGGCCTACTAAAACAAAATCTAGTCATTTCCCATATGAAAAGAAATTTAGTAATTCTTCTACTAGCAAATTGTATTCAACTGTTAAGCAAGTATAGAATGTAAAATCATTTATGTGGAATATCTTAGATCCATCCTGCTTTAAGAAACATTTAGATCATTGGGCATTCTACCTTTAGAACATCATAATGAATAGTAAAATAGGTATGATCTAGCTCCAAGATCTTCTCAATTCTTGGTGGTTTTATTTTGTTAGCTTTATATGTATTTAAAAATGGAATGAATCGTATGTATGTAAAATTATAACCAACACTTTAAAATTACCTTCTCAAAAGAAAGATTAGCCTAAATGTACTTTAGAGTATTGAGAGTTCTTAAAAATTGTTATGTCAGACTTTAGTGATTTCACTGTAGTCATTAATTATGAATTGCATTTCTCTATGACTTGAAAGCCATGATATTCAGTGTATTACATCATTATATGATTGATTCTTAAACTTTTCTTCAAGCATAATATAGAACCTAATTTAAATGTGTTTCTACTCCCAACTAACATACTTGCACAGTGAGGTCTTCAGAATATGATAATCTAACATTTCTCAAATGGAATATGAAATTCAATAGTATTTAAAGCTATTTTCCAGGAAACACTAGTACTTGCTGGTACCTTTAAAAAGCATTCTGTGGTTAAATGAGCATATTAAGTACTACATATTAAAGTTAATAAATTTTTAAGACATTAAAACTTTATGGTTATTCAAAGAACTAATGAGAGTTTTTTGTTTTTTTCATTTAACCTACGGTATCTCAAGTGCACTTTACCATGTAACTTTAACTCTCAATGCCTATAAATATATTTGGGATATGAAACAATTCTACAAGACAATTGTATAACTGAAATAGGTGACCTCAAATGTGGAAAATTTACACTTTATGACAACCAGGTGGCTTACTGTGTTAGAGGATGGATGCAAGGTATGTTTTCCTGGATGCGGTATCATGTTCTAAAGTCATCTTTCTGAATATTAGACTGTTTCTTCTCTGCTAAATAAAAGTTTCTAAGTCAACCCTATAATGTAGTGAAAATGAACAACCTATGATTATGTGCAGCAATACAGATAAGTCCCAAAAGCATAATGTTAGGCAAAAGAAGCCAGGCATAAAAGCGGACATACTATGTAATTCCATTTATATGAAATACAAAAATTGAGAACTTTTCTGTGTTGTTAGAAGTCAGTATATTGGTGGGTCTTGGCGGGCAGGGAAATATGGCGGGAGGGGTAGTGATGGAAAGAGTAATAGGAGCTTTCTGGGGATGTTAGTAATGTTTTGTCACTTGATTTGGATGCTGATTACACTGATGCATTCAGTTTGCAAAAATTCATCAAGCTATTCATTTGTATACTTTTCTGTATCTTACAGTTCAATTAAAATCTTTTTACTTATGAAAAGAAAAACCATGTGTTCATGTTGATACTTCCAATTCAAATTTAATACTGCATGATTTTTAACTTTAATTTTATTCTTTTATCTTTTTCTTTTACATGGAAAATCTTGGTTTTTAACAATGCCGTCACATACTTGCTGTGTTCCAGAATAAGAAGTATAAAATAGTTACAACAACATACCAATATTACTCTTAATAGTGAATGTTGAATGAAGTTTAATAATTCTTTGCATCACTATCCTTAGAATGTCATTCACTAAGAATGTAGACTCAAAATGCTTAGTTCTAACTAATCCAATAATCAGTAGATTCATCTGTTTCTGTTTATTTTCAATGTTTAAGGACTGCTATTTAAATTTCTAATTTAATTTTACTTTTTAAATATATATGACATTTTTGTGACTTTAAAGTTAAAACCATAAAACAAAGTGTGTTCTGATAATTTTTGCATCAATTTGTGCTCCAGACAATCTGTTCTGTCAATTCCCTTTATCAAACCATTTTATTGTTTTATGGTTTAACTTTCCAATTTTTTTCTGAGGGGGTGGTTGGAGTCTTATTCCGTCGCCCAGGCTGGAGTGCAGTGACATACTCACGGACACCATAGCACCGACCTGCTGGGCTCTGTGATCCCCTCTGCCTCAGCCTTCCAAGTAGCCGAAACTACAGGTGCATGCTACTATGCCTGGATAATTTTCTTTTTATTGTAGAGACGAGGTCTTGCCAGGTTGCTCAGGTTTGTGTCCAACCCGTGGGCTCAGGCAATTCACTCGCCTCGGCCTCCCAAAGTGCTGGGATTACAGGCTGAGCCACTGAGCCCAGCCCAATATTTCTTTTTGAGAGGAATTTAGGTGTTCTGATTTTTGCTGTATAACAAACCACACAAAACTCAGTGCCATGACAGCCATTTTATTGTAGTCATAAACCCTGGGTCAAAAATTCAGATAAAGCAGGGAAGATTTTCTCTGCACCATGATATCTGAAGTCTCAGCTGGGATGATTTGAATGACTAGTTCAGCTAGAGCTGGAAAATCTTGCAAGATGGCTTCTTCCCTGTCATGTTTGAGGTTTGGACTTGGATAACTTGAATACCAATCTTAAGTGGAACTGTCAGCAGGAGCACCTACGTTGTCATGAGTTTCTCACAGAATGGTGTTTTTTCCCAAGATAAACATCCCCAAAGTGAGCATTCTAAGAGAACCAGATAGAAGCTACATGGTCTTTTCTGACCTAGCTTTGGAAATACTGCAGAATTGCTTCTGCAATCTATTGATCACTGGTGAAACTTAAAGCCAGCCCAAATTCAAAGGAAAGAGAATTTGATGGAAAAGTGATAAGAGCATATTGGAGAAGACAACGTGGGATGGGAAATATTGTTGCATCCATCTTTGAAAAAATACAGTCTGCCACATTTTGCCCTCTGGCCACAACAATTCACATTCTATCACATGAAAAATACATTCATGCATGTGCCTTAGGCTTCCAAAGTCTTATCCCATTACATATTAGTTAGAAGTCTAGGTCCTTATCTAAATCAAGACCAGGTATGGATAAGGCTCCTCCGATACAGTTCCTTTGATATGGCACCTTGAGTATGATTGCTCTCAATTCCAAGTCTTGGGAACTAAAGCCAACCTATCTTCTTTTGACATACCCATATCCAATGGAGGAACAGGCATAGAAATCAGTGAAATAAGCATTCATATTTAAAAAGTAGGTGGAGAAAGAAATTGAAGGAAGTTACTAATTTATAATAATGCTGAAATCCAGCCAGGCACACATTGCCATTGGCAGTTCCTTGATTAAAGTTCCCTAGACACGAATTTCTATGGCTCTTTGCACTGCCATCTGGTCTGTTGGTTCTGCCACCCTGAGTCATGATGCCGTTTTCTTCATGAAAAGTAACCCATGTTTCCATCTGAGTACTTTTATTAGACTGTTTTTAGTTTGCAGATATTTGGGTATCCAAAGGCTACTTTTCATTTTGTAGTGTTTCTGTCCCCTTAGTCCAAGCTTTTAGTGCTTCATATAGTACAGTTCTCTTGAAAACTGTTAATTCTATACATTTTATTAGGGTTCACTTAATTAGACAAAAGACATACAACAGGTTCTCTTTATTAAGCTGCAAAAGAAGTTACTGTGGAAAGATGCAGGTTATTAGACGCCTTCCTGTTTAACAGAAGGGATAAAGTTTGGCTTCATCTTTATCCTGAGGCTGCATTTTTATCACAGCATCAAAGATTTGTTCCCTTCCCCCATCTCAGACCCCTTATAATTTTGAGCACACTTTTCTACCTTGAAAGACTGCCATAGGACCACATATATTTTCTTAAAATTCTATTTGAAATATGCACCAATTAATATAACTATATAATGTGGGTTTTCTTTAGTGTGATAAGATTATGCTCATAGATTTTCAAATGTTGAACAACCTTGCATCACCAGAAGAAACTCCATTTGTTTGTGGTGTACACTTTTAAGAAGTATATTACTGGGAATGATTTACTGACATTTTGTTCAGGGTTTTAGCATCTATGTTCTTGAGGGATGCTAATCTTTAGTTTTATTTTACTTTGGTTTTGGTATCAGGGTGATGGTGGACACATAAAATGAATTTAGAAGTATTGCCTCTTCTTAATTTCTGGAAGGGGTTTTATAGAATTGGTGTAAATTATTTTTTAATTCTTAAAATATTGGTAAAATTCTCCAGTGAATCTATTTGGGTCAGATTTATTCTTCTGAAGCTTTTAAAGAATAGATCAAATTTCTTTAATACTTATCATACATCCAGATGATTAATTTCATCTTATATAGATATGCTTTGGCCAATTTTTTAAAATATATTTTTTTGAGTTGGAGTCTCACTCCATCACCCAGATTGGAGTCCAGTGGCATGCATGCTCACGGCCACCCAATGTCGACCTGCTGGGCAGGCAATCCTTCCGACTCAACCTTCCAAGTAGGTGGAACTACAAGCACATGCTATCACACCTGGGTAATTTATTGTAGAGGTGAGGTCTCGCCAAGTTGCCCAGGCTGTTCTCAAATCCGTGGGCTCAGGCAATCACCTCACCTTGGCCTCCCAAAGTGCTGGAATTACAGGCTTGAGCCACTGCACCTGGCCTGGTCATTTTTACTTTTAAAAAATACTAAGTTGTCATTTAAATGTGCAGAATTAGTACTCATTTGTTTTACTGTGTTGCATCTATAGTGACGTCTCCTCTTTTATTACTGATATTGGTAATTTTTTTGATTTGGGATCTTACTCTGTCACCCAGGCTGGAGTACAGTGGCACAATCACAGTTCATCATAGCCTTGACCTCCTGGGCTCAGGATCCTTACACCTCAGCTATTTTTTTTTCTTTAGAGAGACAAGATATTACTACATTGCCTATGCTGGTCTCAAACTCCTGGGCTCAAGCATCTTTTCTCCTCAGCCTCTCAAAGTGCTGGGATTACAGGCATGAGCCACCACACACAGCCTGATCATTGGTAATTTCTATGTTCTTTTTTTCTTTGTTGGTCTTGCTAAAGGTTTAGCAATTGTATTAATCTTTTCAAAGATCTCTAGCTTCTGGCTTAATTTATATTCTATATTTGTGGGGGGTTTTTCCTTTTAAATTTAGGAGCAAGTTGTTTCATTTCCATGTATTTGTGTGGTTTACAGTTCCTCAGTATTGATTTCTATTTTTATTTTGTTGTGATCTGAGAAGATGCTTGGTATGATTTTGATGTTAGAGAATTTATTGATATTTGTTTTATAACTGAGCATGTGGTCAATGTTAGAATATGTTCCATGTGCAGATGAGATGAATTCTGTGGTGGTTGTGTGAAGTATCCTGTAGATGTCTATTAGGCACAATTTGTCAAGTGAAAAAATTAAATTCATAATTTCTTTGTTAGAGTTCTGCCTCAATGACTTGTTTAAAGCTATAGTGGGGGTATTGAGGTCCCCCATTAGTATTGTATGGCTGGCTAAGTCTTCTCATAGGTCTAGTAGTAACCTTTTTATAAATCCAGGTGCTCCGATGTTGGGTGTATATATATTTAGGATAGTTAAGTCTTCTTGTTGGATTGAACTCTTTATCATTATATAATACCCTTCATTGTAATTTTTTTTTTTTACTGTTGTTGGTTTAAAGTCTTTTATCTGATACAGGAATAGCAACCTCTGCTTTTTTGTTTTCTATTTGTGTGGTATATCTTTCTCCATCCTTTTACCTTGAACCTATGAGTACTGCTAGAAGTAAGATGGGTCTTCCTGAAGATAGCAGAAGGATGGGTCTTGTTTTGTTTTTATCTAATTTATCACTATGTATTTTAAGTAGGGGCATTTAGGCCACTAACATTCAGGTTTAAAATTAATATGTGTGGTTTTGTTCCTGTTTAAATGTTGTTAGCTAGTTGCTTTGTACTCCCAATTGTGTGGTTGCTTTGTAAGGTCTTCGGACTATGTGCTTACCTGTGCTATTGTGTTAGGAGGTATTGTTTTTTCATTCCCATGTGTAGAACTTCCTTAAGCATCTCTTGTAGGGCTGTTCTGATGGTGAATAATTCTCTTAGCAATTGCTTGTCTGGAGAAAACTTTACTTCTCCTTTATTTATGAAGCTTAGTTTGGCTGGGTAATCAATTCTTGGCTGGTATGCCTTTTCTTTAAGAATGGTGGCTCAGCCTGTAATCCTGCACCTTGGGAGGCTGAGGTGAGTGGATTGCCTGAGCCCGTGGGTTCAAGATCTGCCTGGGCAACTTGGCGAGACCTCATCTCTACAATAAATCAAAAAATCAGCCGGGCGTGGTAGTGCGTGCCTGTAATTCCGGCTACTTGGAAGGCTGAGGCGGAAGGATCACCGGAGCAGGTCCAGGCTGCGGTGGCCAGGAGCGGCCACTGCATTCCAGTCTGGGCGACAGAGTGAGACTCCAACTCAAAAAAAAAAAAAAAAAAGAATGGTAACACTTGCCCAGTGATTATTATTGGTGGCTTTGTCGAAGATGAGTTGGTTGTGAGACTATGCTTTTGCCTTCAGAATCTCTGTCCTGTTCCATTGGTCTATGTGCCTATTCTTGTACCAATACTAGGATGTTTTGGTTACTGTAGCCTAGAAAAGTTTGAAGTCTGGAAGTGTGATACCTCCTGCTTTGTTCCTTTTGCTGAGGATTGTTTTGGCTATTTGTGCTCTTTTATGCTTCCATATGAATTTCTGTTTTGTTGTTTCCAGGTATGAAAAAAACGATGCTGGTAATTTGATGGGTACTGCATTGAATCTGTAGATTGCCTTGGGTAGGGTGGACATCTTGACAATATTAATTCTTCCAATCCATGGGCATGGAATGTTTTTCGATTTGTTTGTGTCATCCTTGATTTATTTGAGCACAGTTCTGTAGGTGTCATTGCAAAAGTCTTTCACTTCTCTGGTTAGGTGGATGCTAAGGTATTTCATTTTTTTGTGGCTATTGTGAATGGAATTGTGCTTTTTTATTTGTTTCTCCGCCTGCTTGTTGCTGGCATATGAAAATGCGACTGTTTTTTCCATGTTGATTTTGTAACCTGAGACTTTACCAAAGTCATTTAGCAGTGTGAGAAGGCTTTTGACAGACTTTCTAGGGTTTTCAAGGTATAGAATCATATTGTCCATAAAGATGGATAACTTAACTTCCTCTGGATACTCCTGATTTCCCTCTCTTACCTAGTTGCTCTGGCTAAGACTTCCAGTACTACGTTGAAAAGGAGGGGTAAGCATGGGCATCCTTGTCTTGTTTCTGTTCTTAGGGGAATGTTTCCAGTTCTGCCCATTGAGCAAAATGTTGTTTGTGGGTTTATCATAGATGACTTTTAATGTTTTGAGGAATGTCCCTTCTATACCTAGTTGCTCGTGGGTTTTTATCAGGAAGAGATGCTGGATTTTGTCCAATGCTTTTTCTGCATCCAATGATATAATTATGTGGTTCTTGGTTTTACATCTGTTAATGTGCTGAATTTATGGTCTTGCAAATGTTGAACCAGCCCTGCATCTTAGGAATGAAGCCTACCTGGTCATGGTGGATGATCCTTGAGATGTGTTGTTGGATCTGGTTTGCTAGAATCTTGTTGAGAATTTTTGCATCTATGTTCATCAAGGAGAGTGATCTGTAATTCTCTTTCTTTGTCATGTCTTTGCCAGTTTTGTATATCAGTATGATGTTAGCTTCATAAAATGAGTTGGGGAGAATTCCATAATTCTTGATTGCCTGAAATAGTTTCAATAAGTTTGGTATCAGCTCTTCCTTGTATGTCTTGTGTAAGTTCAGGGCTTTTTTTTTTTTTTTGGTGGGGAGATTTCTTATGACTGAGTCAATTTCCTAGATTGTTATTGGCCTGTTTAGAGTTTCAATTTCTTCTTGTTTCAATCTTAGAAGGTTGTGTGATGTCAGAAAGTCTTCCAATTCTGTTAGGTTTTCGTTTATGTGCATACAGGCATTCATAGTAACCTCTGATAATCTTTTCAATTTATTCAGGGCCAGTGGTGCCTTCACCTTTTGCATTTCTAGTTGTGTTTATTTGGACTTTCTCTCTCTTTTTTTTTAGTCAATCTGACCAGGGGTCTACCAATATTTATCTTTTCAAAGAACCACCTTTTTGTCTTATTGATCCTTTCTACGACATTTTTGTCTTCTATATTCTGCAAAATTTTGATTTTATTTTGATGATCTGGATTCATCTGCTGAAGTTAGGATTTAGATTATATTGTCTTTCTACCTCCCTTAGGTATGATGTTAGGCTGTTTATTTGTGATCTTTCTGTTTTCTTGATGTGTGTGTGCATGCTATGAATTTTCCTCTTAACACTGCTTTCATGGCATCCCAGAGATTCTGATAAGATGTATCTTTGTTTTTGTTTGTTTCAGTAATCTTTTTATTTCTGTCTTATCTCTGTGTTGACCCAGAAGTTGTTCACTAGCATTTCGTTTAGTGTTCATATTCTTGTGTGTTTTGTGAGGATCTTGTTCGTGGCAATACTTAGTTTTATTCCACTGTGATCTGAGAAGATGCATGGTATTGTTCTGACCTTTTGAAATTTATTTCAACCTTTTGAAATTTATTCATGCTTGAATTATGTCTGAGAATGTGATCAATCTGGGAGTATGTTTCATGTGCTGATGAGTAGAATGTATACTCTGTAGATGCTGGGTGGAGTGTTCTGTAGATATCTATTAAATCCATTTGCTTGAGTGTCAAGTTAATGTTCTGGATCTCCTTATTTTTTGCCTCAATGATCTATCTAGAGCTGTTAGTGGAGTATTTAGGTCCAACTATGATTGAATGAGAATCAAAGTACTTTCTTAGCTTACTCAATAGTTGTTTTATAAAACCTGGTGCTCCTGTGTTGGGTGCATTTATATTTAAGATGGATATTTATTGCTGGTGAATTGAGTCTTTTGTCATTATGTAGTGTCCTTCCATGTCCTTTTTAACTTTTGGTGGTTTGAAGTCTGCTTTGTCTGATATCAGAATAGCTACTCCTACTTTCTTCTGTTTTCCATTTGCCTGAAAAACTGTTTCCCAGCCCCCAACTTTGAGCCCCTGGGTATCCTTTGTATTGAGATGAATTTCCTGGAGGCAGCAGACTGTTGAATCATGCTTCTTTATTCAGTTTGCCATTCCATGTCTCTTCAGTGGTGCATTTAGTCCATTCATGTTCAAATTGATTATTGAAATGTGAGATTTTTATCCCTATTGTAGGGTTCTTAGGAGGTTGCTTTGTTTTCTTTTTTGTTTTTGTATTTATATATGTGTGCATTTTCATTTTTGTGGGTGCTCTGTATGCTTGGTTGACTCTGTACTTGCCTGTACTTTTGTGATGAGTGTTGCCATTATTTTTTTGTGTTTAAAACCTTCTTAAGCTCTCCTGAAGGGTTGTTCTGGAGGCAGCATATTCTCTTAGGGATTGGATGTCTGGGAAGGATTTTAATGCTCCATCACTGATGAAGTTTAGCTTGAAGGTGCTGGAAATTCTTGTCTGTAATTGCTTATCTTTAAGAATGTTAAAGATTGGACTCCAATCCCTTCTGGCTTGTAGTGTTTCTGCAGATAAGTCTGGGGCAATTTTGATGGGTCTTCTCTGGTAGGTAGTCTGACTTTTCTATCTTGTTGTCTTTAGGATTTTTTTCTCTCACGCTTTCTTTGTGGAGGTGGATTTCTATGTGTCTTGGGGTTGATCTTTTCTGTAATACCTTGTGGGGGTTCTCTGAATCTCTTGTGCTTGCATGGTCACCTCTATAGTTAGATGTGGGAAGTTTTCTTGGATTACCTCATGGAATGTTTGTTCTCTGGTGTTCTCAGTTTTCCTTTCTGCTTCAGGGATACCAATCAGGTGTAGATTTGGCTTCTTGACATAGTCCCACATTCTTGGAGGCTTTGCTCCTTCTTTTTGAGTCTTTTTAAAAAATGGTTTTGATAGACTGGGTTAATTCCATATTTTGGTCTTCAAGCTGTGAGATTCTTTCCTCTGCTCAGTTTATCCTGGTCCCTATGCTTGTTACTTTGTTTTTGATTTACAGGATAGAGTTCTTCATTTCCATTATTTCAGAATAGGGTTCTTTGAAATTGGCCAACTTCACTTTTATTTCCTGTTTGACTTCTGTGAGTTTTGCTTCTAGTTTCTCTTGATTCTCTCTATTTATTTTAGCTATCCAATCTCTGATTTCTGTGACTGTCATCTGGAGCAGGTCATTTGGGAGGGTTTCCATTGTGCTCTGATAGCTGCTTTTTTGAGTGTTGTCTCTTTAGAACTCAGGGTGTTGCCTATATTTTTTCATTGATTTTTTTCCTCATTTGTGACAGGCCTCTTGTCCCTCTGAAATTCCTTTTGGTTTTGTTGTTCTGAAGCTAGTTACTGACTAGTTTTGGGGCCCTTTCTGTGGTTCAATATAGATCACTCAGTGGGGAGGGGGGGGGGATGCATTCATTGCTTCTGGCTTCACCATGTGGCAGGCTTCTCAACTGTAGAAGTCCCTGGTGCTAACACTCTGTGGAGAGTGTTTTGGGGGATGGACCCTCCATCTGCTGTCTGTGGTTTGTAGCACAGAAACTTTCCCATCAAGAAAGACTTTGGGTTTCTTTCTTGTCACTCTTTCCCTGTTCAAGTCCATACACTACTCTTGAAAAAGCAATTTCCCTGCATCAGGGGAGCAGGGAGGAAATATGCCCTGTAAGCATGCAGGGCTTGGAGGTGGTTCTTCCTGATCTGGCTGGGAAGGTGGACTGGGCACTAGCAAGGTTCACTCTGCAAGCAGGCTTTCCCTGCATGGAAACTGGTTGGCACCATGTTCATGGCTGCTGACTCAGCATGGGTTTCTTTTTTCCCCCAGTTCCACTTGGGGTCCAGTAGCCTACTGCTGTGCCCTAACCAGGACTCATCCCACATGGAACCAGTGACACATGACTGGGAGGGGGTGAACGGACCCAAAGCATCTTAGGTACATTCATCCACTCTCGTTCACTAGGCAGAGCTTTAGTTCCTGTGCAAGCCTGGTGCACAGTGGGGAGTGGGGCCCTCAGATTCCCTCATCTGCCATCATTTTCTGGTCTCTATGTGTTCAAAGAGACCTTTTCTGGGTGCAGGGTGCTTCACCTGTCCAAAAGTGTTTGGAGTGTCTCCATCTGCCAATGACTTGATCCCTATTCTCTGACTTGCTTGGCAAGAGTGGTGCTGGTCTGTAACTTCATGGTGGCCATCTTGTATGTCTTTTGTTCATTTTAAAATTCTTTTTTCCTTATTTTGTCTGAGTGGGCTGATTTGAAGGACTGGTCTTTAAGCTCTGAAATTATTTATTTGCTTTGTCTAGTCTGTTGCTAAGGTTTGCAACTGTATTTTAAAATTCCTGAAGTTAAATTTTCAATTCCAGAAATTTGGTTTGGTTCTTTCTTAGTATGGTCATGTCACCTTTCAACTCTTGAATTGTCTTCTTGGCTTCTTTGTTTTGCATTTCCACTATGTCTTGGATCTCATTCCATTTCTTTGCTAGTCATATTCTGAATCCTATATCTACCATCATGGACATTTCATTCTGGTTAGGATCCATTGCTAAGTAGCTGGTGTGATCCTTTGGAGGTGCTGAAACATGCTGGCTTTTTGTATTGTCATACTTCTTATGTTGTTCTTTCTCATCTAGGTAAGCTGATGCTTCTTTATTTGATTTTGCTGTAATTGGGCTGGAGCTTTTTAGTATTTTCTTTTTTCCCCTGTTGGTATAACTATTGTATATTGTGTATGGTCAACTGGTTTTTGTTTTGTTGTGTTTTGTTTGTTTTAGTTTTCTATCTCCCTACTCTCTTCCTGACTTGTTTCTTTATATCACAGCTGTGGCATCTGTCCTGGGGGAGCATGAAAGCACCTTGTCTCCCTGCTCCCGCCCTAATGCACAGGCAGCAGGGACAGAGGCAGTGTTGGCAGTGACTGGGAAGGGCCTAGCAGTAACCTCTGGGAGTTGGGCTCTCAGAGCGGCACCAGAATGCAGCTGCAGTATTCTGGTGGGGGCAGAACAGCTACAGCTGTGTTGCGGGGCCTATCACAGAAACTGGGAAGCCCCACTTGGCAGGAAGCTGTGGCAGCAAGGGTCATGTGGTGTGTGCCCATTTGCTTCTTCAATTCATGGCTATGGCATTTTTCCTGGGGGCATGTGAAAATGCCCACTAGCTTTCAGACCTTGGGACACAGGCAGTGGAAATGGAAACTGCATGGGGGTCTATCAGTGACCTGTGGGAGATGGAAGCTTTCAGAAGCTGAGACACAGCTGCAGTGTTCAGGTGGGGGCAAGTCAGATACAGTGGAGGCCTGTCCCTGAAGCAATCCTTATTTTGTATTTTGTAGGAAACCATAGAAAGCTACTGAAATAAGGGGAGGAGAAATGGGGAAAGGGTATAGAAAAGAATTATGAAGATACAAGAATAATTCTTTTGGAAAATGATATTGGGAAAGCTGGATTTTTAAAAAAGAAAAGAAATTACCATAGTTCCAGTTCAAGAACTAGTTCCCACTTATAAGTGAGGACATGCAGTGTTAGGTTTTCTGTTCCTGAGTTAGTTCACTTAGGATGATGTTCTCCAATTCCACCCAAGTTGCTGCAAAAGACATTATTTCATTCTTTTTAATGGCTGAATAGTATTCATAGTGTATATATATCACATTTTCATTATCCACTGATCGGTTGATGGACGTTTATGTTGATTCCACATCTTTGCAATTATGAATTGTGTTGCAATTCAGGTGCAGGTGTCTTTTCTATATAATGATCCATATTATTTTTGGTAGATACCTAGTAGTGGGATTGCTGGATCAAATGGCAAATCTACTTTTACTTCTTTGAGAAATTTCCATTCCTGTGTTCTTTTTTTTTTTTTTTTTGGAGTTGGAGTCTCACTCTATCGCCCAGACTGGAGTGCAGTGGCAGCTCCTGGCCACTGCAGCCTCGACCTGCTGGGCTCCTGCGATCCTTCCGCCTCCGCCTTCCAAGTAGCTGGAACTACAGGCGCGCGCTACCACGCCTGGCTAATTTTTGATTTATTGTAGAGATGAGGTCTCGCCAGGTTGCCCAGGCAGGTCTCGAACCCGCAGGCTCAGGCAATCCACTCACCTCAACCTCCCAAAGGCGTGGGATTACTGGCTGAGCCACCGAGCCCGGCTCCATTCCTGTTTTGATAGATGTTGTACTAATTTGCACCCTCACCAAGAGTGTGTAAGTGTTCCCTTTTTACTGCATCTGCACCAGAATCTATTTTTAAAAATGTTTTAATAATGGCCATTCTGACTAGTGTAAGTTGATATCTCACTGTGGTTTTATTTGCATTCTCCTGATACTGAACATATTTTCATCTGTTTGTTGGCCATCTGTATATCTTCTTTTAAGAGATACCTGTTCATGACGTTTGTCCACTTTTTAATGAGGTTGTTTGCTTTTTTCTTGCTAATTTGTTTGAGTTCTTTGTAGATTCTGGATATTAGTCCTTTGTCAGATATATGTTTGTGAATGTCTTCTCCCTGTAGGTGGTCTATTTGCTTTGTTGATTTTTTTTTTTTTTTTTTTTTGCCATGCAGAAGATTTTCAGTTTAATTAAATCTCACTTATTTATTTTCGTTTTACTTGCATTTGCTTTTTGGTTCTTAGCCATAGATTCTTTGCCTAGGTTCACGTCCAGAAGAGTTTTTTCTAGGTTTTCTTTTAGGAGTTTTATGGTCTCAGGTCTGACATTTAAGTTTTTAATCCATTTGGGGTTAATTTTTGCATATGGGGAGATATAGAGATCAAGTTTCATTTTTTTGCACGTAGCTATCCACTTTTCCCAGCACCATTTGTTGAATAGGGTGTCCTTTCCCCAGTGTATGTTTTTGTCTGCTTTGTTTATTTCTGGATTCTCTATTCTGTTCCATTGATCGATGAGTCTGCTCTTGCACCAATATCATGCTGTTTTGGTAACTACAGCCTTGTGGTATAATTTGAAGTTAGGTAATGTGATGCCTTCAGATTTGTTCTTTTTGCTTAGGGTTGCTTTGGCTATTCTGGCTCTTTTTTGGATCTATATGAATTTAGAATTGTTTTTTCTAATTATGTTAAAAATGATATTGGTAGTTTGATTGCTATTGCATTGAATCTGTAAATTATTTTGGGCAATATAGTCATTTTAACAATTCTGATTTTTCCAGTACATGCGCATGGGGATGTTTCTCCATTTGTTTGTGTCTTCTACGATTTATTTCATCAGAGTTTTGTAGTCTTGTAGAGATCTTTAACCTCCTTGGTTAAGTATACTCCTAGGTATTTTAGCTTTTTGGCTGCTATTGTAAATAGAATTGAGTTCTTGATTTGATTCCCAACTTGGTCGCTATTGGTGTATAGCACTGCTACTGATTTGTCTCTATTGGTTTTGTATCCTGATACTTTACTAAATTCGTTTAAGTCCAAAAGTCTTTTGGAGGGGTCTTTGGGATTCTTTAGGTATAAGATCACATTGTTGGCATACAGAGACTGTTTAGTTTCTTCCTTTCCAATTTGGATACCATTTATTTCTTTGTCTTGCCTGATTGCTCTTATTAGGAATTCCAGCACTATGTTGAATTAGAGTGGTGAAAGTAGGCATCCTTGCCTTGTTCCAGTTCCGAGGGGGACTGTGCTCAGCTTTTCTTGATTTAGGATGACATTAGCCGTGGGTTTGTCATATATGACTTTTATTATTCTGAGAAATTTTCCCTCTATGCCTATTTTGCTGAAAGTTTTATCATGAAGGGATGCTGGATTTTATCAAATGCTTTTTCTGTATTTATTGAAATGATCATATAACTTTTATTTTTAATTCTGTTTACGTAGTGGATCATGTTTATTGACTTGTAACTTAAAGAACTTAACAATATAGTCATGTAATTTGAAATGAGGCAATATGAGCTTAGATATGAGAGATTATATACGATTTTGGTGGCATGGCAAAGAGTTTACATCAGTGGTTCTGAAATTTAGGTGTGGATCTGAATAATCTGGGGAACTTGTTACAAATATTGCTATTTAAGTACCACCCCAGTCAAGTGAATCAAATCTAGAGGAGTACTTGGATATCTGAATTTTTAGTAATTTCGTTAGATAGTTCTGATATAGATCAAAGCTAGAGAATCTTTGCTTAACAACTTAGATTTCTTCTACTCTTAGAATAAAATCCAAACATATTACAATAGAATATAATATGGCCTTTGATTGCCTAAAAGTTTATTTCAAAGACACTGTCCTCCTTACTTTCTCTTGTATGACACTTGCTTCTGTTTAGTTCTTAGATTATGCCACAACCTTTCCCATTTCATACAACTTTCTACAGGGTTTTTTTGTTTGTTTGTTTGTTTTTGTTTTGTTTTTTTGTTTTTGTTGGAGTCTCACTCTGTTGCCAAGGCTGGAGTGCAGTGGCAAACTCATTGCCACCCCAGCATCAGTGGGTTCTGGTGATCCTTCCGCCTCAGCCTTCCAAGTAGCTGGAACTACAGGCACATGCTACCATGCCCAGATAATTTTTTATTTATTGCAGAGACGAGGTTTCATCAAGTTTCCAGGCTGGTCTCAACTGCAGGCTCAGGCAATCCACTCGCCTCGGCCTCCCACAGTGCTGGGATTATAGGCTGAGCCACCAAGTCTGGCCTCTACAGGTTTTTAAAAAATTTCTTAAAAGTCACCTGTCCTGGGCTTTGTGAGAGACTGACTCCTTCTAATCCTTAGTCTTAGGTTAAAACTTTTTACAAAGAAAGGCTTGCCCTACTGACTATAAGTCAGTCCATACCCTATATTCTCAATTACAGCATCATGTTTCTTTCCTTCATTTCATACTTTTCAAATGCATATACATTGATTTTCTCTTTGCTTTTCTGCTTATTTTCTTTTTCTTTTTTTTGAGTTGGAGTCTCACTCAGTCGCCCAGACTGGAGTGCAGTGGCCGCTTCCGGCCACCGCAGCCTTGACCTGCTGGGCTCCGGTGATCCTTCCGCCTCAGCCTTCCAAGTAGCTAGAACTACAGGCGCACACTACTACGCCCGACTAATTTTGTAATTTATTGTAGAGATGAGGTCTCGCTTGCCCAGGCGGGTCTCGAACCCACGGGCTCAGGCAATCCACTCACCTCAGCCTCCCAAGGCGCAGGATTACAGGCTGAGCCACCGAGCCCGGCTTCTGCTTATTTTCTTATCCCTAAACCTTCCCAAAGGAAGATGTAATTCATATCTCATTCAGCAATGAATGACAACCCACTGGCATGTAGCAGGTGTTAAATGATTAACTGTAGAATAAATTAATTATTGTCTTAAAGGAAGGAAATTTGATGATACTTGAAGTAAATATTACAAAGAAAAAATACTGTGTATTTTTGACTTCATGCAATATACTTATGTAACAAATCCCCACATGTATTCTATGATTCTAAATTTTTTTAAAACAAGAATGCTAGGGTAGTTATTTTATTTTATTATTTTTAATGTAAAAACATTTATCCCTAGACCATCAGGGATAGGGTAGCTATTTTAATAGTTGATAATATAGACTTCAAGAAAATAGGTACTACTAAGGATAAATAACATAATGATAAAACTTAATTCATTAGGAAGATTTAACAACTCTAAAAGTGTACTCATTTAAGAATATAACTTTGAAATATATAAAGAAAATATCAACAAAATTTAAAAAAAGAGAAACTGACAAAGTCACTATAATAGGTAAGTGATTTTAACACATACCTTCTATTAAGTCATATATAAGTATGCAAAAATAACCAATAATAACACTATGGGAAAGTCACAATTAGCCAATTTGACCTACCTGACATATATAGAATATAACTCCCAGCAATGACAGAATATATATTCCCTTCAAGTGAACATGGACTATTTAGCAAAACAGACCATATGCTGGGCCACAAGCAGATCTCAATATTTCATAGAATTAAAATAATATACATTATGACAACAATAGCATTAAACTAAAAACTAAGAATAAAAACAAAACTGAAAAATTCCCAAATTATCTGAATTAAGTAACATAAGTCTACAAACCCTAATGATAAAAAAAGACAACGAAAATTTTAAAATATTTTGAAATTAGTAGTAATGAAAATATAATATTTGTGGGATGTAGTAAAAGCAGTAATTAGAGGCACATTTATAGCTCTCAATGTATATATTAGAAAGGAACAATATTGAAAATGAATGGATTAAGCCTTCATCTAAAGAAACTAAAGGAAAGAATACCATATTAAACCCAAAGAAAGTAAAGGGAAGGAAATAATAAAGATAAACCCAGGCATCCCTAAACTAGAAAGCAAACTTGCAATAGAGAATATAAACTAAGTAAAAATCTAGTTCTTTGAAAGATTCACAAAATGGATAAGCTTTAGCAAGACTGATCAAGAAAACATAAAATAAATCCACAAATATAAGGTATGAAAAAGATTTTACACATTTTAAAAGATAAGTAAGAGAGTGTTACGAAAAACTTTATGTCAATAAATTTTATAACTTGGAAGAAGTAGAAAATTATTTTTAAAATGAAACTTACCAAAAATGATGCAAGAAAAAAATATAACATTTGAGTAATTTTGTATTTATTAAGGAAAAATAAATCTTGAATTATAAGTCTATTCACAAGGAAAACTGCAGTTCTGAATGTTTTCACTGGCAAATTCTTCCACATATTTAAGGGATTAAAAGTACCAATCACCTGTAATCCCAGCACTTTGGGAGGCTGAGGGGAGAGGAGTGCCAGAGCCCAGGGGGTCAAGACCAGCCTGGGCAACTTGGTGAGATCTGGTGTCTACAATAAATCACAAAAATTAGGCAGGTGTGGTGGCGGGCGTCTGAGTTTCAGCCACTTGGAAAGCTGAGGTGGAATGATGGCCAAAACCCAGCAGGTCAAGGCTGTGCTGGCTGTGAGCATGCCACTGCACTCCAGCCTGGGCGACAGAGTGAGACTCCAACTCTAAAAATAAAAACAAAAATAAAAATAAAAATAAAGCCTGGGCTCAGTGGCTCAGTCTGTAATTCTAGCACTATGGGAGGTAGAGGCAAGTGGATTGCCTGAGCCTGCGGGTTTGAGACCAGTCTGGGGAACTCAGCAAGACCTCAGTCTCTACAATAAATAAAAAAATTAGCCAAGTGTGGTAGCATGCGCCTGTAGTTCCGGCTACTTGAAAGGTTGAGACGGAAGGATCACCGGAGCCAGCAGGTCGACACTGGGATGGCCGTGAGCATGGCACTGCACTCCAGCCTAGGCGACGGAGTGAGACTCCAACTCAAAAAATAAAATAGAATTAAAAAATACCAATTACGTACAATTCTTTTAAAACATAAAGAGGGAGGCTACATTTCCCAACTTTATGAGGCCAAAAATATCTTGACACTAATCCTGGACATCAGAAAAGGAAAATTACATGCCAATATCTCTCTGAACATAGATGTAAAGCCCTCAATGATATACCTAACCAAATTTAACAAACAATAAAAAAGATAATCATGACCAAATGAAGTTTATTCCAGAAATCTAAGTTAGTTTAATATTCAAAAATCAATGTAATTTACCACATTAATAGAATAAAGGAGAAAAATAAAATGATCATCTAATATTCTGGTAATACATTTGAAAAATTCAGCATTCATTATACAAACTCTCAACAAAAAGTGGTATAGAATGAAATTGCCTCAATCTGATAAATAACATTTTAAAATAGCCTACAGCTGAACGTACTTGATGGATTCCTTAAGGGAATAAGACAAGAATATATATTATCAATACTCACATTCAGCATCATACTGGAAGCCCAAGCCAGTACAATAAGACAGAAAAAAGGAAAAAAAAAAAAAGATGAAAAAAGAAGAAATATAACAATATTTGTAGGTGACATGATTAGTATATAGAAAATCCAGAAGGATTCTAAAGCTATTTGAACAAATAAATAAATTCAGCCTGATCACTGGATTTAAGAAAATATAAAAGCATAAATTATATTTCTATGTAGTAACAGCAATTAATTAAAAAATAAAATTAAAAAATAAAAATATTTACCATAGCACCAAAAACAAAAAAAATAACAGAGGCACAAAAATCCTCAACAAAATACTAACAAACTGAAGCCATAAATGAAAGTTTGTATACTATGACTAAACGGGATTTATCCCAGAAATGCAAAGTTGGTTTAACATGCAGAAATCAATGTAGTACACCATATTAGTAGAATAATGGTCAAAATTTACATGATCATCTCATAAACACTCAAAAAAATTTAACAATATCCCACATCCTCTCATAATAAAAATACCCAACAGGGTTGGAATAGGGAGAAATTTCTTCAACGTAATAAAGAGCACCCATTCAAATTGCTACCTCTGCCAGAAAAAGCATTAATGTATTCATGAAGGATCCACCCCCATGGCCTGAACACCTCTCATTAGGCCCCATCTCCAACACTGGGAATCAAATTTCAACATGAGATGTGGAGGGGACAAATATCCAAACTACAGCAGTGGGAAATCTGAAATAAGCAAATTCATTGAGACAGAAAGTAGATATGAGGTAACAGGGGACTGGGGGCAGAGGACACTGCTTAATATGTACCGAGTTTCTTTTTTGGGGTGTTGGAAATGTTTTGGAAATAGAGTTGACAGTTACAGATTATGAATAATTAATGCCATTGCACTGTATATTGACAATGATTAGAATGGAAATTGTATGGCACACCACATTTTAAAAATGTGTGCCATTTTGGGAAAAAAAAAAAAGAGTCCAGAAATAAATCCTCACATTTATGATCAATTGATTTTTGACAAGGGTGCCATGAAAATTCCACAGAGAAGAAAAGTCTTTTCAACAATTGGTGCATGGACAACTGGATATCTGCATAAAAAATAATGAACTTTGATCACTACCTCGCACAATACAAAATCATTAATTGAAAGTGCATTGTAAGGCTGGGCATGGTGGCTCACAGTTGTAATCCCAGCACTTCGGGAGGTTGAGGAGGGAGGATTGCTTGAGCCCAGGAGTTCAAGAACAGCCTAGGCAACATAACAAGACCTCATCTCTTAAAAAAATCAGAAAATTAGTCAGGTGTAGTGGTGTGCACCTGTAGTCCCAGCTACTTAGGAGGCTGAGGTGAAAGGATTGCCTGAGTCCAGCAGGTCAAGGCTGTGGTGAGCTGTGATCCTGGCACTACATTCCAGTCTGGGCAACAGAGTGAGACCCTCACCTAAAAAAAAAAAAAAAAAGTGCATTGTAGGCCTAAATATGAAAGCTGAAACTGTAAAATTTCTATAAGAAAATATAGGCATAAATCTTCATGACTTTGGTTTAGGCAATGGTTTCTTCGATGTGATACCAAAATATAAACAATTTAAAAAAGGTCAATTAGATTACATTAAAAGGAACAACTTTTGTGTTTCTAAGGATAATATCAAGATAATTAAAAGACAACCCACAGAATTGGAAAAAGCATTTGCAAAGCAAATATTGAATAAGGGACTTATATCTAGAATATATGAAGAACCCTTAAAACTCAACAATAAACAAGAAAAATAGCCCAATTAAAAAATGGGGAAAAGATTCAAATAGACATCTCTCCAACGATATACAAATGGCTACTAAACACATGGAAAGATGATCAAGAACATTAGTAACTGGGGAAATGTGAATCAAAACCATGAGATACCACTTTACACACAAATGACTAGACTCAAAGACAAGCAATAAGAAGTACTGATTCTGGCTATTGCCCTACTAAACTCTGGTGTGGCCATGTGCTCTCTGAGCTGTGGTTGCTGCCATGCTTCCTAAGCTCTGGCCGCCTCTCCTACCTTGGAGAGATGAATCTTCTCTCTCTCTTTCTCATTCTCTCTCTAATTTACTTTCTAAATAAACTATGTTTTCCAACCTAAAAAAAAAAAAGTACTGGTGCTCATATGAAGAAATTGGAACCCTCATACATTACTGGTGGAATGTAAAATAGTTCAGCCACTATAGAAAACAGTTTGGCAGTTCCCAAAAAGTTAAACATAGAAATTAAAACCACAATGAGACACCATCTTACACCAGTCAGAATGGGTATTAATAAAAAGTAAAAAAAACTGATGTTGTGAGGATGCAGAGAAAATGAAGTACTTATACACTGTTGATGGAAATGTAAATTAGGACAACCTCTAGGAAAATAGCATAGAGATTTCTCAAGGAACTAAAAATAGAACTACCATGTGATCCAGTAATCCCATTATTGGGTAGCTATCCAAAATAAATGAAATCATTATATGAAAAAGACACCTGCACTTGTACATTTATTGCAGCACTATTCACAATAGCAAAGATATGGAATCAACTGGAGTCCATTGACAAATTATTGAATAAAGAGAATTCATATATACCATGGAATACTACTCAACCATAAAAATAATGAAATTGGGTGGGATTGGCAGAGTAGGGGGCACAAAGAGGGTACCTACATAATGAACATTTGCATACCTAACCCTGAATTGTAACTCACATCTTTAAAATAAAAAAATAAAAAAAAGAAAGACAATAAAATCTAAGATAATAATAATATTGAATTCATGTCTTTTGCAGCAACGTGGATAGAACTGATGGCCATGATCTTTTAAGTGAAATAACTCAGAAACAAAAAATAAAATTTCACATATTTTTATTTATAAGTGGGAGCTAAACAATGTGTAAACATAGACATATAGAGTGAAATAACAGACACTGGAGACTCGAAAATGTGGGATGGTGGGAGGGGGAGTGAAGGATGAGAAATTACTTATTGGGTACAATGTACACTACTCAGGTGATAGTTACAAAAAAAGCTCAGACTCTACCACTACTCAGTATATTCATATAACAAAAATGCACTTGTACCCTCTAAATCTATTTTTTAAAGTTAAACATAGAGTTATCATATGATTCAGCAATTCCACTGCTAGGTATAAGCCAAGGTAAATTAAAAACATGTTCACACCAAAGTTTGTACACAATGCTCCTGTCAGTATTAGTATTATTTATAATAGCCAAAAGGTGGAAAGAAACTAAATCTCTATCAACGAAGAGATAATATGACATAGTCATACAATATAATAGTATTCAGCAATGAAAAGGAATGAAGCACTAGTACATGTCATAACATGGGTAAGCCTTGAAAACATGTAAAATGAGCGGGGCTCGGTAGCTCAGCCTATAATCCCAGTGCTTTGGGAGGCTGAGGTGAGTGGATTGCCTGAGCCCACGGGTTCGAGACCTGCCTGGGCAACTTGGCGAGACCTCATTTATACAATAAATCAAAAATTAGCCGGGCATGGTAGTGCGCGCCTGTACTTCCAGCTACTTGGAAGGCTGAGGCGGAAGGATCGCCGGAGCCCAGCAGGTTGAGGCTGCAGTGGCCAGGAGTGGCCACTGCACTCCATTCTGAGTGACAGAGTGAGACTCCAACTCAAAAAAAGAAAAAAAGAAAACATGTAAAATGAAAGAAGCAAGTCACAAAAAAGCACATATTATATGATAACATTCATTTGAAATGTCCAGAATAGACAATTCTATAGAGACAGATAGATTAGTGGTTGTCTGGGGCTAGGGGTTATGGGATAGGAATTAGGAATAACTGCCAATGGGTAAGAGGCTTATTTTTTAAGTGATGAAAACTCTAAATCAGATTGTGAGGATAGTTGCATGACTGAATATATCAGCAACAAGTTAGCACCTTAAAAGGGAGAATTTGCAGGGCTCGGTGGCTCAGCCTGTAATCCCGTGCCTTTGGGAGGCTGAGGTGAGTGGATTACCTGAGCCCGAGGGTTCGAGACCCACCTGGCCAACTTGGCGAGACCTCATCTCTACAATAAATCAAAAAAATTAGCCAGGCGTGGTAGCGCGCGCCTGTAGTTCCACCTACTCGGAAGGCTGAGGCAGAAGGATCTCCGGAGCCCAGCAGGTCGAGGCTGCGGTGGCCGGGAGCGGCCACTGCACTCCAGTCTGGGCGACAGAGTGAGACTCCAACTCAAAAAAAAAAAAAAAAAAAAAGGAGAATTTTATGATATGTTAATTGTATCTCAATAAAGCTAATTTTAAAAAGGCACAAAGCTTTCCATTGAAATTAACAAAACATTGGTGAGATAAATTTAAATAAAGACCTAAAGAAATGAAGAGATATCTTCATGGTATATCTGTATATCATGTTTGTGAACTGGAAGACTTTGTATTGGCTAAGATATCAATTAACCCTATACTTACAGGGTCAAGGAAATGCCAGTTAAATCCTTCCAGTTTTTTTTTTTTCATGTGAATCAACTTCCTGGTTCCTAAAAAATATATGGAAATACATATAATCAATAAGAGCCATAGGCTGTTATAAAGTATAACACTTATATCATGATATGTCAATACTCTAAAGACAATCTGGCATTGGTACAAGATTAGGTAAACATAGCAATAAGACAGAATAGAATACAGAAATAGATGACGTTTGACATTACAAATGTCAATTGACATTTGACAACTGATACAATGCAATTCAATAAATAGTGCTGACATTACAAAGGTACCATTGCAATTGACATTACAAATAGTGCTGGAGCAACTAGTTATGCATATGGAAGAAAATGTCTCTTGACCTCCTACCTAAAAACAAAAAATTAATTTGAGATGGATTATAGCTCTAAATGTGAAATGCAAAACAAATAATGCTTCTAGAAGAAAAATAGAATATCTTCATTATTTAGTCCATTTATTTCCTCCCAGTTCTGAAGGCTGGGAATCCAAGATTAAGGCACTGGCATCTAGTGTCTGGTGAAGGCTTTTTTGCTTTGTTTTCATATGATGGACGGTAGAAGGGCAAGTGGGGACATTTGACAGAAGCATGAAAGAAAGAGTAAGCCCTCTCCCCAAAGCCCTTTTAGTAGTGACACTAATCCATTCATGAAGGTGGAGCCCTCATGACCTATGCACTTTCCATTAGGTCCCTCCTCCCAACACTGTTGCTTTTTGAGTTTTGAAGAGGAAAAAATATTCAAACCATGGCACTTCATGTCCTTAAGATAGGCAAAGGTTTTTAAGCAGAATGCATCAGCTCTAAATAAAAAATTAATAGATTGAACTTCATACAAAATTAAGAGCATCTGTTCTTCAAAAAGACTTCATTATCAGAGTGAAAAGGAAAGCAACAGCCTTGGAGAAGATATCTGCAATACATATATCCTACAAAGATCTTGTGTCCCAGTATATACAAATACCTATAAATAAACAGGAAAAAACACAAACCGATTTTAATAAAATGGTCAAGAGTTGAACAGATGTTTCACCAAAGGGGATATTTAAATTGCCAGCGTAGGAAAGGATGCTAAAGTGAGTATTCATCATTAGGGAAATGCAAATTAAAATCATGCTGTTACCCACCTACTGGTTTGCAAAAATTTAAAAGACTGATAATACCAGGTGTTCCAGAGAATGTGGAGCAACAGGAATACTTTGCTGGTAAAAGTATAAATTGGCACAATTACTTTCTAAAATGGTTTGGGAATATCTATATAGTAAAATATATCCCTACTTTATGACCCGGCCAGCTATTCCACTCTTGGATTCCCAACAGAATGAATACAATGTCTACCAAAAGGTATTTGAAGAATGTTCATAGTAACTTTATTCGTAATAACAAAAAACTAAAAGCCACACACATATCTCTCGATATAGAATGAATAAATTACGACAAGGATTGGAAGCAGCCTGCAGACCAAATCTGGCCCATTCATTATTTGTTTTTGCATGGTTAATGATCTAAGAATGGTTTTGGAACACAGCCAGACTGGTTTGTTTGTATATTGTCTATAGAACCTTTCATGCCACAGTGGCAGAGTTGAGTAGTTGTAACAGAGACTATTTGGCTCACAAAGCCCAACGTATTTACTAGCAGGCTGAAAAATTATTGCTGACCTCAATAACAAGGACTCAGCTCAGAGTCATGTGGTTGTAAAGGAGTCAGACGAATACCATTACATTGATTGCATTCAAAGGAAGTTCAAGAATACACAAAACTAATCTATGATACTAGAAGTCTAAATAATAGACACTTCTGGATGGAATCACACTTGATCAGGATGGGGCACATGGTAGCATTCTGGTGTCTTGGAAATGTTATCTTGATCTATGTATTGTGGTTAGCTGTGTATGTAAAAAAAAGATTGAGTGTATATATAATATTTATGAACTTTATTTAATTTATTCCTCAATTTTAAAAAGACCAAGGCTAAAGTTGCATTTTCTCTCATCTTTCATTTCAGTATAAAATTCATTTTTCAAATATCTGCTAAATGAGCGCCTTTTATTACCCTCTTCAAATCGTGAATGCAAATTAATGCTCCAGTTTGCACTGTCCAATAGGAATGAAGTATTTAAAGTGTTTTTGCAGTGTATTGGATTTTATGAAATGTTTAAAGTGTTTGCAGTGTATTGGATAAAACCTAAGTTTGTATTTAAAATGTACAGCTCCATTTTGTGGCTTGTCTCCATGTTGTTAACTTGTTATTAAACTTCTGTGTGGCTGATGCAAGAATTTTAAAATTTTGCTCATAAACAACCCTCACAGCCCTGCACCACATCCAGTGCTCTAACAGGTTCCCCCTTATGTGAGTATACTGTGTGCCCCCTTATCTAAGTGTACTATGTGTCAAACCCCAGAACATGTGTTTCATATGTTTATCTCTGTAATAACTCAGTTTCCCAACTGCTTTTGCCTATAAAGACTCCCTGCAAATTTCACTGGTTGTCGAGAGTCTGGGAGGCACAAGTCTCCGCTCGACCGCCGGCTTTAATAAAGGGTTTACTTATTAATTTGACCTTTAATTGGGCTGGTTATCTGATTTCTAGCGATTTGTGGATAACAGGAAGACTACCAGCCACAAATAGATGTTTAAGTTTAGATTTATTAAAACCAAACACAATTAACAATTCAGTTCCTCAGTCAAACTAGCTACATTTCAAGTTTTCAATAGCTACATGTAGCTATCGGCTGCTGTATTGGACAGCACAGATATAAAAAAATGAAACACAGTTTTGCAGAAAGTTCTGTTGAACAACAACATCCAAAACGTTATACGACTGTTACCCTAATTTTACAGGTGAAGAAACCGAAGGCTGGTGATATCTCTATATCACAGAGCTGCATACTATCATCTCATTCTCACACTATGCTCACACATTTCTTTTCCCACATTCATTGCCACAGGTGAACTCTCGATGTATCATTCACTTAATTTATGTAATTCCATAAGAATCTATCCTAAACTCATAATCATAAAAACAAAAACTATTTTCTTACAAGCGATAAGATACGTAGTCAAAGACCAGATTTGATTAATCGCAGATGTCACCCTCAAAGTCATAACGAAGCCATTCCCAAGAACTTTCACACACAATCCCTATCTTCCAGCCTTTTGCAGCTTTTCCAGCCCTGGACTACATTTCCCTTAAAGCATCGCGGCACGACGTAACCTCTTTGTGTGACAGTCTCTGGAATTTCTGGGAAGTCACTTGAATAAGACTTTCGCCATAGGAGGGTGAGAACCACAGTTCAATCAAGGAAGACTCAAGGTTCAGCCTGTTCAGGACCGCAAGACCAGATCATTGGGTCTACGGTGATGTGATTCTGGCCAGTTTCCAGCTTTAGACTACGTTTCCCGAAAGCCACCGCGTCGCTGCGCCATGACGTACACTTACGCCGTTACGCCCTGACGCTAGGATCCAGTCGGCTGCGGCGAGGTGAGTGATTAGCCTCGCTGGGACCTGTGCTCTGCTTTCGGGTGGCAGCGTCGAGCCCGAACGTCCTGTATGGTGCCGGGATTACCGGAGTTCTGGCTGGGGGTCGGTGCTGACAGGAAACGGGACATTTCTCCTCGGTCGCAGTGCTCTCGGCTAATTACGTATGGAAGTCGGCCCTGTCGGTGTGGAGGTGTGGCGCCCCTCTCTGCAAAATCGGCACCCCGTCACTTTGGTTCCGGGAGCAGAGGGGGCGTGATGCTACTAGTGTTTCGAGCGTTCCTCCTCTCCCAATTGATGAGAATGCACTCCGGAGCCCCTTTCCGCGGGCAAAATCGGTACCGTTGCTCTGGCGGACAGAAGCGGGGGCTGGGAAAGAGAGGTTGCTTTTTACTAGTGGTGTTCCTCCCTGCTGTATGTGTGCGAGTGAGCTTGTGTGGTCC
The DNA here is from genome assembly GCA_963574415.1 of Tarsius wallacei. Classification (NCBI taxonomy): domain Eukaryota; kingdom Metazoa; phylum Chordata; class Mammalia; order Primates; family Tarsiidae; genus Tarsius; species Tarsius wallacei. The sequence continues at coordinate 477 of CAUYQG010059806.1, read as the reverse complement.
CGTGATAGCCTCACCTACAGCCTCGTAAAATTGCTCCTAGCCTTTGGCTCCTCCGTGCCTCAGTACTCTCCGTGTGACGCGGACTGCGTTCCTGTAGCTTAGAATTGCGCGGTTACAGCTGTTGCAGTTCTTTTGGAGAACGAGGCTCAGCCGGGCTCGGTGGCTCAGCCTGTAATCCCGCGCTTTGGGAGGTTGAGGTGAGTGGATTGCCTGAGCCCACGGGTTCGAGACCCGCCTGGGCAACGTGGCCAGCCCTTATCTCTACAATAAAAAAAATGAAAAACTCAGCCGGGCATGGTAGCGCTGAGTGCTAATTCCGGCTACTCGGAAGGCTGAGGCGGAAGGATCGCCGGAGCCCAGCGGGTCGAGGCTGCGGTGGCCGGGAGCGGCCACTGCACTCCAGTCTGGGCGACAGAGTGAGACTCCAACTCAAAAGAAAAGAAAAAAAAAGAATGAGGGTCTTTTGAAGATGCCCTG
>CAUYQG010059801.1:0-94330 GCA_963574415.1 Tarsius wallacei | reverse complement strand
TTTTCAGAAGGAAAGTAAATTATTTTGATTAATCCTAAACTTTGTTAAATATGCAGATTAAAATAAATGGGATAACTTCTAGAAGAATAGATACAGAAAACATGACTGCTAAACAAGTTGAGGAGGAAAAGGTTAAAAGATTAAAAAGGAAGAAATAAATTCAGTCTAAAAAAGACAAGAACATCTGGGGACGGAGGGACACCCCTAATCAGCAAGGGTGCCTGAACGATGCATATTTGTATACCTAACCCTTAACTGTACCCCACAATTTTAAAATAAAAAATATGTTTAAAAAAAAAGACAAGAACAATGAAAGAAATATACACACATTACAAAACAAAACAAAAAAACAGATATAGTGGTATAATGTATACCATGAAATATCTACATTCGAAAAGTAGAAATCTTCAATGTTAATAACTTTACTGTATAACCCAGAAATTTAGGAAAAGAACAGAAAAGCAAACACGAAAGAAATATTAAAGATAAAATCACAACTTGGTGAAAAGTAAAAACATACAATAGAAAGAATCAACAAAGTCAAAAGTTGAGCCTTTGAACAGATTAATAATCTGTTCAGAAAAACTGGCTAAATCAATCAAAGGATGATGAATAGAAGACAAAAAACAAAACATATTTGTCATGAAAAAGAGACATAATAAATGTTGCAGAGATTTAAAAAATGACAAGTTGTGAAGGGCATTATTAGTGTCAAATATTTTTAAAATGTATACAAAATAGAATAATTATTTTAAAATGAAAATGCCAAAACTCACCCCAAAAGCAAGAAAGAATTTAATAGTCCTAGCACCATTAAAAACATATATATATCAATAATTAAAAATCTTCCCCAAAAGAGAACATCAGTTTCAAATGTTTTCATAGCAGATAATTCCAATCTTACACAAGCTTTCAGAGAATAGAAGAAAAAGGTAGCCTTCTCAATACATTTTGTGGAGTTCTCAAGCTGTGATATCAAGGAAAAATAAGTAAAACATTACTCACTAATCTCACTAATGAACATAACTTCAGCAAATTGACCACAGCATTGTTTAAAAGGAACAGCACATCATAACCCAGCTGGGATTATTTCAAAAACATAAGATCAAATTAATAATACATAAATTATTAACATTATTCACTACTCTAATAGAATAAAAAAATTGTTATCACCTTGATGGATACAAAAAAAGAGTTGATAAAATTTAATGCCATTCACAAAAAAAATACAAACAAGCAGACAAACAAGAAAATGGCAAGACAGAAGAATTTCCTTAACCTGAAAAAGAACATGTACAAAAAGAAATTAAAGCAAATGTCATCATTAGTGGCAAAATGTCAAGTAGTATTGTCTTTAAAATGAAGCAAATTAATGACAATCATAACCATTATTATCACTTCTATTGTGAAAAAAAGTAAAACAAAATTGCAACCATACATTATATAATACACAGAAATCAAGTTTAGATGAATTAAAGACTGAAATTTGTTTGTTTTTTAGGATAGTTCATCTTTATAATTTCTTAAGACCCTAAAAGCTCCAACTATAAAGAAAAATATTGATCAGTTCAACTTCACTAAAATTTCAAACTTCTGCTTATCAAAAGACGCTATAAGATTCACAATAGCCACACACACACAAAATAAATAAATAAATACCTTGGCATCTTCCTAACCAGAGAAGTCAAAGACCTTTACAATGAAAATTACAAAACACTGCTCAAATAAATCAAAGATGACACAAACAAATGGAAAAAATATTCCATGCTCACAGATTGGAAGAATCAGCACTGTTAAGATGTCCATCCTATCCAAGGCAATCTACAGATTTAATGCAATACCTATTAAGTTACCAGCAGCATTCTTCTCAGACCTGGAAATGACAATACAGGAATTTATATGGATACATAAACGAGCACGAATAGCCAAAACAATCCTCAGCGCACACACACAAAAAAACCCAGGAGGCATCACGCTCCCAGACTTTAAGCTTTTCTAGAAAACTGCAATAATCAAAAACAACCTGGCATAAACAAGAACAGAACAAGCATATAGACCAATGGAACAGGATAGAGATTCCAGAAGCAAAGCCTCAATTTCTCAACCAATTCATCTTCGACAAAGCCTCCACCACCAACCACTGGGGAGAGGAGAACCTATTCAGCAATTGGTGCTGCGAAAACTGGCTGACCACATGCAGAATGAAATAAGACTCCTACCGATTCCCATACACAAAAATCAACTTTAAATGGATCAAAGACCTAAATGTAAAGCTTCAAACTATAAGAACCTTAGAAAATGCAAGAGACACCCTTATGGAAATTGGAACTGGCAACCAATTCCTGATTAGAATCCCAAGTGCCCATGCCATAAGAGATAAGATAGTCAAGTGGGACTCATCAAACTGACAAGCTTCTGTAAAGCCAAAGAAACCATCGAGAGAGTGGGGAGACAGTCCACAGACTGGGAAAAAATATTTGCCAACTGTATATCTGACAAAGGCCTAATATCTAGGATCTACAAGGAACTCAAATATGCTGAAAAGAAAAAAAACAAACAGCCCCATTACAAAGTGGGCAAAAGATATGAACAGACACTCCTCCTCTTAAAGTCTAAATAAGATCGATTCAAAAGAAGACAAACAAGTAGCCAACAGATACATGAAAAAATGCTCAGTCTCACTAGTCATCAAAAAAATGCAAATTAAAACCACACTGAGATACCACCTAACTCTAGTCAGGATGGTCACCATCAATAACTCAAAAAACAACAGATGCTGGAGAGGATGTGGCAAAAAAGGAACACTTCTTCACTGTCAGTGGAAGTGTAAACTAGTATAGCCTCTGTGAAAAACAGTGTGGTGATTCCTAAAAGATCTAAAAATCGACCTTCCATATGATCCCGTAATGCCCCTACTGGGAATATACCTGGAGGAACTCAAACCACTCTGTGGAAAAGATACCTGAACATGCATGTTTATTTCAGCATTATTCACAATAGCAAAAACATGGAACCAACTGTGTTGCCCATTGAAAGAGGACTGGATAAAAAAAATGTGGTACATATACACAATGAAATATTATGCAGCCATAAAGAAGGACAAAATTATGAACTTCACAGCAACTTGGATGAACTTAGAGGCTATAATATTGAGTGATCTGTCACAAAAACAAAAAATCGAGTATCACATGTTCTCACTCAAAAGTGGACTTTCAACAACTGTGGTAATACTATAAAAAGGGATTGGCAGTAGTGGAAACTGCCAGGGGAGAACAGGGTCAAAACTGGCAGTAGTAGGAAACTGCCAGGGGTGGGGAGGGCAAACCTCATCAACAAGGGTACCTGCATAATGAACATTTGTATACCTAACTGTGAATTGTACCCCATGTATTTAAAATAAAAAGTACAAATTTTAAAAATGATACAATAAGAGAATAAAGTAAGAACCACATGGTAGGAAAATACTTGCCACATATAAAATTGATCAAAGATTAGTATTCGTATATAAAGAACTTCTACATATTGATATGAAAAAGAAAATCCAATAAAAACAGACCTAAAAAACCCTTTTGATGTTTCACACATAATTATGGAAGAAGTCACACTTTATTGTATAACTGTAATATCATCTGGTCTCCTAACCTCTTAAAGTCTAAATAAGATTGATTCAAACATCCATTCGATGGATTATGGACGTTCAAAACGTTTTCTAACTATCACCAAATTCCTGGGAATGGAGAATGTAGGGATATGCCTTAAATTCTAATAATCTCTTCTGATATGATTTTCTGCCTCAAGATGAATTTTTTCCCCTGTTCTATGTCACATGACTATTTTTATATATTCAACCTGGGGTCACTCCAAATGTGGAGCAAAGGTCTTTCTTCTAACTCCTCTCAAAAGCCACAACAAAATCAAACCTATTAACTGTAGCAAAAGTTTTACTGGAGTTTTGGGGATCCCTAGGAGGGAATTTTTAACAAACTCCCTCAAGAAATTCTCACTGACAGATTTATGCCATGTAGCACCGCAGCCTTTAACCTTTCTGGGTTCTCTGACTCCCCACCTCATTTCTACCACCACCTCCTTCTCTGCTCCTTTCTTTCTTCTCTGCCTGACTCACAAAAGCCCAACAATTCCTTCTTTACTTTCAGTCTTGCCAGTACCCATTCCCTCAGGGTCTCACCTGCCACAGTGAATGTTACATAAACAAAAACAGTACTGCCCTAAGAGGAATTCTGTTGCCAGCCATTATGATAACATATTTTCACTCTTCTTTATTTAAAAGAAACAGAAACAGTGCCAGGATTTGCAGTAAGTAATGATCTTTATAAAAATAACTCCTACTTTGAGATTTTTGAGAACACCCACAATCTGTTAGAAATTGATTTGAAAGGTAAGTTTTATTAGATTACACCTCCACATACCTAACTTTTGACAATATTCTGGTGAATTATCATTTGTCCAGACAGATCTTTTTGGTGTGTTTAATCTTCTATCTATCCCTTCTATGATTTTCAATCAACCTACTTATCAATATATCATATAACTAAGGTGGCTTATTTTAGAGTTGAAATCTGTTTTTTGGTTTTTTTTTTTTAAATATCGTTTAACTGTTAAGTTACACTGCTGGGGTGGGGGTGGGGGGGGGCTCCAGAATGTTAGGTCAGGATTGCGGGGGTGTGGGTGATGGATGTGCGATCCATTGCTACATGAAAGATGCAAAGAATTGCACAGAAGTTAGATTGTAAAGTATAGTCTATTCAGAAAGTAAATTATAGAGAGGGAAAGAAAGAGAAAGAGGAGATTCACCTCCCCAAGTTAGCGAAGGGGTCAAAGTCAGGAAACATGGCGTTGGCCATTGCTCAAAGAGTACATGGCCACACCAAAGTCTAGTAAGGCAATGACGACTGGCTTTGAATCCTTTGAATCCTTCCCTTTGATAGAAAAGGGTCATTAAGGTGATTGGGAGGTGATCTGCTCCATGTCATCACAAAACGGCAGGTAATCGCAGGTATTGACGTCAGGCGATGGACAGTAGGCAGATGGGTGGGGTTAGTTACATGATTATTGCCATGGTAGGGTCTGTCTGTGTCACATAGGTCAGAAGGGCTGATTAGGTTAACTTGGGTCTTATGGGTGGAGGCAAATACTTGAAAAAGAAAAGCTAATTAGTACAAAACAAGCAGGGAAAGAGGTTTTGAAACAATTATCAGTAACTACCTCTGAGAAACCAGTTCTATCCTTGGCTAATGATTAGATAAGTTAAAATGACTGCTCATTGGGTATATTAAATCCACATTATGTCCTTTCATTGGCATATTAAATCCATGTTATGTCTTTTCATTAACATTATTTATTTTTATGTAAACTTTATAGATAATATTTTTTCTATTAAAGAAAATCTACATTTTAGGGTCAGGTGATTCTATGGTGTTTTACAATTAATTTTTGAAGTTGATTTTTTAAAAATAAAACATACTATATGGACACATATCTCAAATCCATCTCTTTCACCTCACCTCTACCTCCAACCAGTTGTCATGAGTGGTATTTAGCTTGGGTGCCATCAACTGCCTTTCTCCAGATAACAGCTAGTAAGGATCGGAAGTGGTGGCCAAAGTGGTTCCCTCATCATGGCTGTGATTGACAAGTTTCCTAGACCACTTCCCCTTCAGGTAATGCTGTCCCTTGGTTTTGTGACTTATTTATCTCACACAGCATTGAAAATTATTCTTAAAATCAAATGACCTTCTGTTGATAAAAACAAGAAGAGCACACAACCAAATGGTTCATAAAAATTTAAAAGCATTAGCATTATAAATACTTAGAACAAAGTTAAGGCACTTTAATAATTACAATGAAAACAATTGGACTCTAAACAATAATATTAAAATTAATGCTCTTTCTTGCCTTAGGCTTCCATACTCAACACTTAAGAACTGACAGCTAGCAAAACGCACACATAACTGTTTTCACAGGTCTCTTGGATTTCTCAAGCAGTTTTCACTATAATAATGTTTACAAATTGTGACATGGAAACTTGGTTGGCAGCTCAAAGGAAAATGGATTTTTTTACTATGAGATTTTAAAACTTCACTTTATGAGATCTTAACACCATCTATGTAGCAGGGAGAAATCTCCACAGTCTAACAAGGTCCACAATCATTGCAAAACAAAATGAGAACTCCTTGTCACCTTGTTTCATAGCAGCCAATGTAATCATAACCACAAACTATTCGAAGCTTAGTTTGAAAGAACAGGAAGGGTTATCTAAAACAAGTAATTAAAAATTCAGCCTGAAGCAATCCATTTTGAAAATTTCAAGTCTTCTAAATTCCAGTCAGGCAGGAAATATGTTAAGAAGTTATGACCCTGGTAGAAATCAGGATATCCTTTCTTGACAGAAAAGTAGATAAGAATAGAAAAACTGAATCTTCAAGTGAAAATAAGAAAATCTTACTTTTTCAAGTATCTTAGCTTTACTTGTCTCTTTTCTCAGCAGGTGTTTTATCCAGGAATACAGAAACAGGAGACAGGGAAACTACGCATGCGTAGAGTCAAGATGACAGTAGGCCTCTTCCAGGATCTGAAAATGGCCTCTGAAATTGGATGCAGCCGTCATGCAAAGAAAGCCATCATGTATATATTTTTTATTTTATACAACACATATATATTTATATATTATATAAAAATAACTATATAGTTTCTTTTACAATTATTACTCATTTTTTATCTTAAAAATAGCCATTAATTTAAAAATAAATCTTATGATTTGCAACCAAATATTTTCTGTTTTACAGAAGTGTAATTGTTCTGAAAAGGCAGCCAATTATATGGCATTCTGGGAAAGACAAAACTACAAAGACAGTAAGATGATCAGTGGCTGAAGGGAATGGGGGAAGTAAGGGAGAGATAAATAGGTAAAGCACAGGGGATATTAAGGGTGATACTATATGATACTTTAATGATGAATATATGTCATTATGCATTTGTCAAAACCCACAGAATGTACAATACCAAGAGTGAACCCTAATATAGTATATAAACTTTGGATGATAAAGAAATGTGAATGTAGACTCATTAGCTGTAAAACTGTACCATTCTGATGGGGGTCACTGACAGTGGGGAAGGCTGGGCACGTGGTGGGTCAAGGAGTACATGGGAACTCTGTACTTTTTTGCTCAATTTTGCTGGGAACCTAAAACTGCTCTAAAATATAAAGTATATTATAAAAGTGTGGGTGGCAACTGAGATAATAACACAGTAAGAGATGGCAGTTATAGTTCTAAAAGACCACACATTAAAGAATCAAATTGCAATAAATATTTTAAGAGGAACTCTATATGACACTTCAGGAATAAAGTTTAACCTCAAACGGAAATTCTTGTACAAAAACCCATAACCATTTGATTGCATGCAAAACAGAAGCATTATAAAGAGTCACATACCTTCTATATGTTCTGTTGTAAGAACAGAACAGGGGTTGCAAAACTGGAGCTTGTTCAGAGTGTCCAACTTGCGAACAGAACCATACTTTAGCAACAAGACTTCCTCAACTGAAAATAGAACTTTTGAGTTCAAGTTTGATCTGTTCCTTTTTTCAATGATGTTGAGTCATTTCCTCTCTTTAGTTTTCTTAGGCTTCTCTTAGTCTTAAGAGTTCAGGCTTCTCTTTGAAGGGCACTTCTCTTTGAAGGGCTCAAAGAAATCGGAATTTCAGGTTGTCTTAGTATTTCAGAATGTGCATGCTGTCACAATACTCATCTGAACTTGGAAAGAATATCGGCCCTGTTTGAATCATTCTCATGGAATAAACCCACAATCTGAATTCTTTTTTTTTTTTTTTTTTTTTGGAATTCTTTTTTAAAATTTTACTTTCATGTCCCTTTTTAAATTTATTTTCACAATACTCTCATTTCACATTGTATACTTTTGCCGCTAAGTTTTCATCAGTATGAAATGGAAACAATGTATAAGGCTTCTTATTTCTAATGTGATAATTATGAAGAGAGAATGAGATGAGAATCTCCTAATTTTCTCTAGTATTCAGACATATTTGATGCCTACCTATGCATATTTTTAAGAGATGTTTAATTGGACTCAAGTTCTGGAAAACTTGGATGCCTAAAAGACCAAAATAGCTGTAACACATAGGCAGAAGAATGTTGTCTATGAAACATTACTCAGTGAAAAACTACATGCATTCTTAATAAAAAAAAAAAGCACTTTGAAAATTACATAATTTTCATAAAAGCTTCATAAATATCTCGTTCTATGATTTATAAAAGTATAAAAGGATCCAATATCCTCTAGCTCTAATCCAGTACAAAGCAAGCAGACCTAAAGATTACTAATATAAAATATACATATAATTTATTTTCTCCATTTTTGATTGGCCAGATTATAAACATAAGAACAAGCTTCAAAGCCAGTCAGTTCTACAAAAGACTATGCCTAAAATAAAAGCTTCTATATTTCAATTTATTCAAATATTTTCAGAAAAAATAAATAGTAGAAACAGATTATGTTTATCTGAAGACACCAGCCCTGACAAGAACAGCAAAGCAGATTGATGATCAAGAGTCTCCTCCTATCTCCTAATGTTATGATGAATGGTAGAGCTAAACCACAAATCAAGGAGGTATAATGCACTTTTCAGTATTTTTAAAAATTATTCATCCCATCCTTTAGATTCTGAAAATGACAGAACATTTATTCTTTTGCGAAATTATATTCACAGGGAAAATGTTCAAGGGATAATAAAGAGAAATGTTACTAGACACGTGTTTGTTTTCTCACTTCCCATTTTCACGGGACTTAGTTTTTTGGGTCAACCAGATCACTTGCTGCCCTGAGCTCTGTTTTTTAGTGGAGCCAGGTAAAATACATGTAGAGTGGATTCTAGGTCCCATTGTTTCCTTGTATTACAGAGACTAAAATGGGATGATTCAACTTGTTTCAAATCCCAGGGATAGCACTTCTCACCAGAGACGTCTAAAAGCTGCCCTGAAGGATGTGAGAAAATAGGGGTTTGCCCTCCTGCCCCCACTTCTGTGACACCAGCTCGCTTTTGTTTTACTAATTGGGCTTCCATGTGTTCACAGTTTTAAAAGCCACTATCAGAGAGAATCTGACCACTGTATTTAAACACATTTAGTCTCATGCCTTATTTCTATGTCCATTTACACTGAGGAAAAGAGCAGTTAGTAGGTCAGCAATAGAAGACAGGAGACTAAATGAAGGAGCCTAAACGAGCTATAATATGTTAAATAACCCCAAGCATTTCATAAAGAAAGTACAAAAATAGCAGGTGCAGACTGGGGAAACCTTAGGTGTAATTATACAAAAGAAATTTCCTTATTTTCACTTTAGTAAGCCTGTCCCCATTCTCCTTCTATTCACACACTTTTTGGTCCCCAATATTTTATATTTTTTCTTTTCCTGCCAACAGTTGCATTCTTCTACCAGTAGCTTACCTTATTTCAATGTGTTAATATGTTGCTCTTTGCATTGGGAAAATTTTATTTTTAAGGAATTGTCCTCTATTCAAAGCATGGGAACATAATTTTGAGATCTAGAAGAGATAGAATTCCTCTGAATTAAACTTTTAAGAAAGACTAACTTTGATAAACTTTACAAAGACTCCCAAGGTATAAAACATATATGTTTATTTTTCCAACAAACTTGTTGTGCTTTTCTGAGATCCAAACAGGCCTTTTAAAGAATATTCCAAGAAGACTGAAAATCTCAGGATGAATGCATGACTGGTGCAGGTGTGGCTTTCAGCCTTGTAAACCCAGAATCTCAATTTCATCAGTTTACTCAGAAGCAGAGAGGCTTTATAAATACAGAGCAAAGATCACAGGATTTGGGGTCAAAGGCATAGGTTTGAATTCTGGCTGCATAGCTTATTAGCTGTTTGTGTTCTTAAGCAAGTGACTTAATCTCCTAAAAAAAATGAGAAATAATACCTGTCGCACAGGATTGTTGCAAAGATGAGAAGAAACAGTGCATACAAAAGGGTTTTATATACTGTCCTGGGCTAAACATGTGTTGGTTAGATTTGCTTCTGGATGGGGAGTGACTCCCTAAAGAACAGGGACTTCTACGTGCCGGTAGGCACCCAGCAGGGATTCCCCGCAGGCAGCCTTTGAAGGCTGATAAGCATCTCCAACAGCTGCAGAAGAGAATACAGGGACCAGCTAGAGGGCAAGGGTCACGCCCTTTGCCCTTCTGCTCTCAGCTCAAAGGACATCTGCCAAAGATCCCCTGCAGGGAAATTTAACTTTAAGGAGAGAGGCCCAGCAAACATTTTAGGCATCCTAACATTATCTCTTATAGACCTATAGCTTTGCACATCGTGTCTTTCCTACACCCTCCATCACCTGCTGACTTTAACATCCCATAATACTCAGTACAAGCATCAACAATTCCAAAAGTTCATCTGGATTCTCCAGAACTGTCAGGTTCCTCTCTCTTTGGCACCAATATAGCACTTACTTTTGGCAAAGTCTAACCCTTCTCCCCTAACACAGAGCTCCTTAAAGCAGGCATCTTGCATTGTTCATTTCTGATATCTAAAGTTTATTCTACTCTGCAGTTTCTCTGAGACAACTACTAAGGATACTCTCCTCTGCACCCGGACGTCTCAAGTGTAGGCCATAGCTAAACTGTATAGAATTACCTGAGTTTTTTTTTTGAGGATTCCTTGGTCTCTCCAATTTTGACTCAATAGGTTTAAATTAAGATCCTAGGGACTGTCTCAAAAATTTTAAAAATGATAATTTCAAAATCCCATTTGGATGCAATTTATCCCTGGACTAGATCTGAATTCACTGAATCCAACCACTGTAATTATCTTGATGGGATTTAAATTAAATTTCATTCTTGATAGAATTAAAACATCAATTTAGTTTTATTAAAACATTCACAAATGCCTTCTTAGAATGGGTTAATAGTATTCTTTTTGCATCAGTGTGTTGTTTCTGCAATTGGCTATCTTTCATTATATATTGAATATTCATATCAACTTCATTAGGGAGTCCTGCTTCTGACTTTGTTTTCGAATTCTGGAGAATTTCTTACTATAGATTCCAAATACCTAACTACTGTGGTTGTGAGAGTTGTACACCTTCTGCTTGCAAAAGTGACCTAGAAATTCATTTTCAAAATAACTGCATAAATGTTAGAGGAAGAAAATGAGTGTATTTCCTTCACAAAAGACTCTCTTAGCACCTGCTGATGGCTTTTCTACTGAGCACTGGCATTGGCACCTTTAGGGAAGAATAAAGAATTAGTTCAATGAAAGCCACTGGCAATCCCACAACAATAAATAAGCAAATGAAAATTCAGATAGGAAGTTCTTCTGACATGCAAAACTGATTAAATCAGCTGGTTTTGAAAACAGATAAATATATGGAGTATAACATTTAATAAATTGACTTTTAAAAAACAAACCTGCCACATGCCTCAAACCCAAGTGTTGTCTCTTTATAATACTTGTGTTCGTTGGAGACTTTAGATATTTTTTCCATTACTGCCATTATAACCTAAAGTCATGAATCTCTTTTGAAATTAAAATAAAATGTCTCAAAAAGTACAAAAATGACAAACTGTGTTGAAAACAGATTTGAATTTTGAAAATAGCCAGTAGATGCATAGCTCCAGGTCTGATGAAAAGTTGGAGAAAAGACAAGAAAATATGATTACATAGTAAAAGTAATTTTTGCTCTAGTTTTAATTTAGTTCTAAAGCCAATTGCAGTATATTTCTAACAATTTTTAGAAAATGATACTACCCTTCAAATAAGAATAAAGCTTCCCATTTTGTCATCTGATTTTGAGAATATGTATTTGCATGCTTTTATGCTAAGAGGTGAGTAAAGTTAATCATGTTACTTTATAGTCATATTTTTTTTAAACTTTGGATAGAAATTATTAGTTTAACATTGGGCTTCTTAGCTACTTTACACATTTATGTAATTTCAAAATTAAGCAAGCCCTAAAAAAAAAAAAAAAAAGAAAATCAGCTTTCCTGATTTGCATAAGGATAGCCAGAGCAACAGATGGCTGCTGTCTGTTCTCCTCCCAGGCCTCTTCCCTACTTAGATTTTCTGTAGTGTTCAAAGCAGTTCTTCATTTGAGAGCAAGAATTTAGAAAAAGGAATATTCAAGGTGCTAACTTAAAGAACTACTTTCATGGAAAGCAGAAAGTTCTTGGCATGATAAAAAATTAATAATAATAAGCTCTGGAAGAGGCTTGGGACACATAGCATTGCATCCGAGGTGCATTTACAAAGTACCCATAAGATGTTGAATAATGGACACTTGAGGGTGAGGAGGAGCCAAGACCGTCTCCAGTCCAGGATCTTTTCCAACCTTGAGCAAAACTGAAAAGTAGACCAAAGTTTATGTTTGAAGTTCCTCTCTTTCCTCTTTAATTATCATGTTCCAATGACCCTCATTAAGGTATTAGCTAACAACTTAAAGAATACAAATGAATCAACCCCAACAAACAAGGCAATACATGAGCTGGGGACAAAAATGTTTTTCCTCACTATGGGAATAATCTTCCTACTACCCCTAAAAGGCAGACTTGAGGTTGTTACTTCATTCTCTCATTCTAAGTATTACCTGCCTCCTTGCGGTGCTCACTTAATGTTGTTCAAGATATTCAACATGCTTTCCCTGCACTGTCATGTGGGTGGCATGGTAAGATTGTTTATCAAACATGACATCATTGTTAAAGAAAAAAATCATTTAATGACACTTGTTAAAGCATGGTAAGGGAGACTTTATTCAAGACCATTGTGACAGGTATAGGAACCACTGCAACGAGTTTTGAAGTGGGGGGAAGGGATTGGGCTCAACTCCAAATACAATGTGGGCAAGTGGGAACTAATAGCCCAGGAGCGGAGTGGGGAATGGGGATGGGGGTTGGGGGAGGGAAGAGTCAGAGGATGGAAAATTACTAAGAGGAAATATCAGAGGTAAGCAGGGTTCTGGCTAAACAGACCTAGCAGAATTCTTGCTGAAGACAGGTCAGGGTGATCAGACATCTCATGAGGGATGGTGGAGGATAAGGAACCTGATCAGACATCTAGAGTGATCACATATCAAGCAAAACTGCTTTGCTAAAACTGGATTTTATGAGGACATATACAGGTGGCCCTAAAAGTTTCAAGAGCCTAAAGATTGGCCAAGCAAAGAATCTTTATCACCACATAGCAGTCACATCTAGATCAGAAATAGAAAAAGAAAATTCTTTGGCATTGAGTTACTGAGCCAGTTTTCTTGTTTTTTTGTTTTGTTTTGTTTTGTTTTTTTCTGCTAGTTTGTAGCAGAAACTGGAACTGACTTTTTTTGTTGAATAAGCATATTTGTGTCTTGGCGTTATGATACGAGTACCCCAACAAAGGGAAGGAAGTCATTCTTGCAATGACAGAGTCATTTTATGTGAATAAAGGATTGATACCTTATTTAGGGAATGTCACATTGAATTTGAGGTGTATTTTTGGGGAGTGCATAAAGCGTGCATAAGATGTGAATACCAGAGAAACAGAAGCGAGAAGACCCTTGAAGGCCCTTACCTGAAAACAGAATTCCTGATCCCCGCTTTTCTCTAACCAACTCTCAGTCTGAGTTTCATTCAGTATCTGTTACACTTCCCTCAGTAATCTGCATTTTCTCCTACCTCCAAAATAGGAAAAATAATAAAGCTTGGAATCTGAAATGAGTATAGTTATAAAATTCAAGATTTGAGTTGAGGAATACAACTGTGATTTTTCCCCATATTGTATCTTTCTAATCCTACCCTAATGCTGGTTCAGTTTAGGAAATCAGAAGTTAAAAGTACATTTTATACACATTCATATTTTCATGATGCAAATGTATATTGTAGACCCTCATTAATAAAACCATATATTTAGTCAAATTCATTCTTCTAAAAGTATCTCTTCTCTCATCTTTTGATAGAAATTCCTGAAAGTAATATTGCCACTGAAGGAAAACATCCAAATTTATTCTTCAAAGCTAAATAAAAATAAAACGAATTCATGTGACTTTCAACTTGATAAAGTAATAAGATGAGAGAATTTCATTAATTTCTGGTTCAAAGACATATTTTAGTGTGACATAATCATGAATATTCATAGAATAATAATGGTGCCAATAACAGCAATAAGCGTTCTGTTCTTTGCATGTAGAGTGAGTCTCCTAACTATGAGTGCTGGAAGTTTCAAGAAAAAAAATTATGAGGTCAAATTAAATATGCTTATGGCAATTTCTTATTTCCCCTTGAGGTAATCCTTCTGAGTTCCTGGAGCGCACAGTCTTCCATTTTCCACTCTCCACTCCCTCAGTCCGAGTATGTACTTTTTTTTATATTCCAAGAAGGCAACTGTTGCCCGTTTCCTGTCCCTTTCCTTGACTTTCCAGCATTTCCCACCCACTGATTGCTGAATGCACACCACCTCCCAGCTCTAAGTCATCACACCTTCAGATTTAGCAATGTATCAGTTCCCTGCTAGCAAGAGTTTGACAAGATACATTTAAGCTGTCTAGCTTTCTACATCATATGTGGTTGAGTTTTGTCACTCTCCTATTATACATCCTGGGGGCTGTCTTTTCGCTGACCCTAAACTCCCCACTTGTAACTGTGAACCCTCTTTGTGACAACTTTGCCCCTGACCCAGTGTTCTCCAGTACTCACCACTGGCTTTCAGCATTGTTTCTCAAATCAATTTACACCGTTGCAATGGTGCCTCTTTCTGAAAATGTGCGACCTGATCTCTGACTTTTTTCCATTTCAAAGCTATAACCCAGTTGGTAAAATTGTGCTCCTATCTTGGTTTCTATTTTGAGAATTGTGTTCTAGCTACTCATTTGAGAATGTAGGAATGCTTAGTTGCGGTAATCAAGAAACATTTACTTAATTGGCTCTGTAGTTAAGAAGTATGATTACTATAGGTTTGTATTATTTAATCAATTTAGCTAAAAGAGCAGCAGTTGATTAGTCCACCAAAGATTTATACTTTCTAAGCAAAACCAATCACCAAACCTCAAGTTTACGTCTCTGATTTTCCAAAGTCTATTGGAACAATCCATATTTTCATTAGCAATTCTTGCTTGTGGATCTGGCTTTAACCTTTGAAATTTTACTTTCACAAACAGCTTCACCATGTACATCACAGCTTAGACCCTACTCCAGTCTAGGTTTCTTAAGGACTTAAAGAGACTAAAATGTTTACCCTACTTTTAAGCTAACAAGAGAGCCTACCAGTTTCATGGGTGCTGAAAAAAGACAAAGAGTTTCCTGGGTCAGAGACAAAGAACAGTTTAATGCTCACAGAAAGAGAATTAGCCAGAGTGTCAATTTTCTTGAGCTAGCTTTTAAGTCCCAGTTTCCACAGGACAATGTAAAGAGAGCCAGGTGATACCTGCATACGGAGTGAACTATACAAAAGAATAACCCTGAACTTAGGAAATCCCAATGTTTTATAACAGACAGTAAGAATGCCTGCCCTTCCCTCCAGACAGATAATAGCTCCATCTTTCAAGGCTGTTTGCTACACAAGCAACCTTTAAAAGATAGTTCAGGACAAAAGCAGTCGGTCCCTCTGCTCGTAAATTGTGGAGAAAGGGAAGAGAATTTTCTTCCAACAAACTTTACTCCTCATTTCTATATATTTCTTGTCTTTTGGTAAGTTGTTTCTTTAGTACTATAATTCATCAGCCACAATAATTACTATCTGAACAACAGAGACTGAGACCAAATCAAATGTCAGTGCCTCTTAACTGAGACCTACATCAATTGTGGGCACAGGTGGCAGTGTTTCCAACCTCTTAGGTAACTGACAAGCCTTAGCGTCCCAGTTCAGTTCAAATAATTGAATCTAGTCCTTGTTTTTGGAGAGACTGCCTGAGGATGTCAGTCCAACCTGCCTGTTTTTCCATACCACCACAATGACTTTAGAAATGAGGTTGACAAAAACATTCTGAGGTATTGATGGAGAGGTGCAGGAGCTTGTTCATTCTTGATGTTTCCAATAGGCACCTAGGTAAAAATTTTGGGAAATGTAGATCAAATCATGGTCAAAGTCATGTGGAAAAGGATGGCAAACTAGCAGTTAGTTAATTAATCTTGAGTTGCTCACAACAGTTTCAGATAACCACCTCAAAATATTTTCCTTTATGAAATACTCTCCAGCATTGATTCTGAAAGACAGCAATCACTAATGTCCCTCTTTTCTCTCTACTTCTCAGGGTCTACAGTGTTCCCTTCCCAGGTCATTTATCTTCTTTCACAACCATACCACCTCCCAAACCCCCATCATGTCCTATTCCAGTAGCTGTAACTTCACCTTTTTATTCTTATCACCCCCTACTTGCACCTAGACCTTTCATCAAGAACAGTCAAACACAAGAGAATAAAGGCATTTTTATAAATCTTTGAAAGATTCATTATTTTCCCTATTTTGTACTATATGGCCATTTTTGAGGAACTCATTGATTAATGTACTCAGCCAAGTGGTCATTATCTGTATGATCTTGAATTACGTCAATCCAACAATCCTGTCAATCCAAGTGACTGAACCAAATAAAAGTCTGAATCTCCTAGGCTAAGCTACTGTCCAATGGAGGTCTAAATCAGACTGGAATGTGAATGCCATTAAAGAAAAGAAAGAGGCATCATATCTAGGCATGATCGGAATAGATTCCCAAACTTTTCAAAATAAGTCTGTATAACTTCTCTACCCACACTTTTTTGCATTGATTATACCTAGGAAGTGACTGAAATGAGAAAATTCCTTACTGAGGATAGTGCATTCAATGACCACCTTGCTTATAAATCTTGTGTATGATTCAGAAGGAGGTAAGAAAGGTAGAGTCAAAACGTTGTTGAGTTTATTTCTTTCTTTCTTTCTTTATTTTGAGTCGAGGTTTCACCCTGTTGCCCAGGCTAGAGTGCTAGAATTACAGGCATGCACGGCCATGCCTGGCTAATTTTTGATTTTTTTTTTTTTTGTAAAGACTGAGATCTCAGTATGTTGCTTTAGCCGATCTCGAATTCCTTGGCTCAAACATTCCTCCCACCTCAGCTCCAAAAGTGCTGGGATTTAGTCCATTTTTGAGGAGGTCACTCCAATGCTCAACATACAAGATGCCTGTAGACAGTACAGAACATGAAAGGACTATTGAATATTTTAACTGTCGACCCATTCCATGTGGCTTTCATGTTAGAAGGTTCACAATTATCAGGCTACAAATGGTCTAGCAAGGCAAAAACGTGACACGTTAGATTACATTCAAGGGCTACAATAGTGCAGCCAGAGTCAACTTATCAAACTGCAACAACTCCATAACATGACAAATATCAACAGGTCAGACTAATGAGTCTCAAAAGGAGTCATATGCCTTATAGACTCCCAGGAGTAGGTGTGAGCTGTATCCCATGCAAAGTGACCACCCCATCAACTTTTGGCTTGAGTCACAAATCTTTCATGCAATGGTAGCCTCTGTATTAGAAACATAAAGCCCCTTATTTGTGTCCAGTTAGAATGGTCACTACATTGTGATCTTTGGTCCAATGATGGATCTAGTCAGTAGTGGTGCCATCCACAGCAGTGCTGTCATCCACAGCAGTGCAGGCTCAATCAGCAACTTAACAACAGTAAGTTTCATCAGGAAACAAACTCTTACCATGAGCATCTATACAAGTGATTCAGATGACCTCTTTGCCAGAGACTCCAATAAGCAAAATTATTACCCACATGGACTGCCATCAGTCAAAACTTTTTGGACGGTTTTCAAAGTCCTACTCAAAGGATGCTGATTTGTAGAGTAGCTGATTTAAAGGACCAATAGGATGCCCAAGTGAGACACACACTGACTCTACCACCCTTAAAGATGTGCTAGGTGCTAGGTCTCCTCTTTGGTGGTGAGAACTGAGAAATAGGCCTTTTTTCTCTCTTTGTCTTGGTGGGATTTAGTGCTGCGTGTCCATTCATAGTCCCAATAAATTTTACCTTAGTACACTCACAGCACTTTGCAGGAAGCATTCAATAAACATTTGTTGAGTTTTAAGATCATTTAGGAAGTAAACATCAAGTAGTAGAGCTCTTCCACTGAACTAACTACTCATATTATCCTAACCATCTATAGCTACAGATGGTACACTTAACAAATTGGGAGTCTAAACAAAATGTGAGCTTAAAGGTAAATCTGAGTTAAAAGTCAGACTATAATATCCTACAGCAGGATAAGTATTGATAAATGTCAGAACACAAATACCAAAATTAAAAAGGTAAAATTTTGAAAGCATTTCCCTGAATAAAAATGAGGCCAGCATCCTAGGCACTAAAATGTCTGTTTCCAGGTCAGTACTAGACATTACAATTAACAAGGATAGAAAAATACATAGATACACAAAGCGTATTAGTGGTTGCCAAAATCTAGGGGAAAGAGGAAAGAAGGAATGACTGCCCAACGGATATGGAGTTTCCTTTGGAACTGATGAAAAAGTGCTGGAACTAGATAGTGATGATGTTTGCACAACATTGTGAATATATTTAATGCCACTGAGTTGTACACTTTGGAGTGAATAGAATAGTAAATTTTGTGCTCTCTATATTGTACCACAATAATAATATTTTTTAAAAGGGCTAGTCATACAATTAAGAATGAATTTTAAGTTGGGAACACGGAACACATTCCAGGGGTGGTGTGGAGAGAAAGGCTGGTAAATGATAACTTGAGAAGGAGATGTAGCTCTAAAATTAGTTAGAAAAAGAGATAAAGAGATACATACGTTAAATGATATCTAATGTCTGTTTGACCTTTACGTGTTACTTTGTAACTAAAATTTCAATATATTTAAAAATAATTCCATATATGTAGTTTAGTAGAAGTGGTCCACAAAACTTGCAGCATGTATTAAATTAGCCATCAAGTTAAGATACTTACTCTCACACTATTCCTATCTTTAACATTTCAGTTTACTGTGGTAAGGAATAATAATCTTATTTTCATAATATAGAATTTACATAAGTGCATTCATTATCTTAAATTCTAAACCCGAATTGTGCCTTTTGGGGGTTTATCCTCAGTGTTGCCTCCTATACTATAGGATTATAGTTCAGGGGCATGGTAAGTAATGAATTTAAATGATTTTTTCTGATACATAGTTCCACCAATAAATATTTATCCCTGTTTGATGCTCCAACATTGTTTTTTAAGAGTGAAACTCAATGAAATTATATAACTGGTGACTGCACTGAGCACCCTGTGGCTGTTCTAAAAATATTAACAGAACAAAATGCATACAGTGACCAAGAATGCCTAGAAGTAAGAAGTCCTTGCTGAATTAGAATCACCTCTTTCAGTGCTACAATATAGAAACCATTAAAACCTAAAGAAACCCTCTTTTTATTCAGTTCTATCAAAATATGTTAACTTAGGAAAGCCATCTAGGGATATTTTAATTTTTGAGACCATCTGTCTCTTTGAATGAGTTTCATTTAAATGAATGAATTTACACTGATGCTATAAAAATTGGTCAGCAGCAAATGATTTACTTGGTCAACTAGCTTCTTCCTCCTCTTAGTTTCTAGAACAATTTTTATACTTAAATAACTGACTAGGGTCATTATATCAAAGAGTCTTCCACCCTCACTAAACTATGAGATCTCTGAAGGCATGGATTTTGTCTTACTTATATTTGTCCCAGGATCTAAACACAGAGTCAGTTAGCATTAAATAAATATTTCTTAATAAAAATGAGCTGCAGGCTAGGTGTAGTGGTTCACGCCTATAATCCCAGCAATTTGAGAGGCCAAGGCAGGAGGATTGCTTGAGCCCAGGAGTTCAAGACCAGCAGGGCAACATAGCAAGACTTCATCTAGGTTAAAAAAAATAAAAATTAGCTGGACATAGGTGGTGTGCTTTTAGTCCTAGCTATTTGGAAGGCTGAGGCGGAACAATTGCCTGAACCCAGAAGGTCAGGGCTGCAAGTGAGCCAGACCGAGCAACAGAGTGAGACTCCAACTCAAAAATAAAATAAGATGGGCTGCAAATATGTAAAACTTTTCATCAGCAAGTTTACCATGTACACAGTGTTGGTTATGGTCTCCGTGTCTGATGAAATGAAAACAAACAAGTATATTTCCTACAGGCCTAGCAGGAAAGAAGGTCCTATAGGGTCCCAGGGTAATGAGAAGAAGGCAGATTAGGGAAAATTGAAACATTTTACCTCATCAGTTAACTGGTTATAATAATATTATTTCCATTTATGTTTGAGGAAACTGAGGAAAGTGGTTAAATACCTTAACCAACGTTCATCCAGGTGGTAAAAGGCGGAGCCAGAGTGAAGCTGAGGAAACTCACTCACACTCAAACTAGACAGCTTCTCCTGGAGCTACGTCAAAGCTGTCTGTTCTTCAACACATCTTAGTCCTTGTCTGTGGAAAATATTATGGCTTCATATGGCTTAATATTAATTCAGGTTCAATTTTGTATAAAGCAGAAAAAATTCTACAAAATTGGAGAAACACTACAACTCTCTCTCTCTCTCTCTGTCTCTCTCTCTGTCTTTCTCTTCTCTTGAAAATGACTGAACTAGCTAAAAAATGCTAATGACACTTGAAAGAAATTGCTTTTTGTCCTACTCTTCTTCTCCAATTTTGGGTCTCGACCAGTTGGAAACTTGTATGAACGTGCATAATGATGACCTCTGAATGATCATTGTGAAATGACTTTCCTCAGATATGTTAGATTTATCTGATGATTTTAATACCCTTCATTCTAAAATGCTATTATCCTGAGTGCATGCAGGGGACAGTACACTTAGTCATAAGTGATGGATGAATTCATTATCTTCAGCCAATTTTAATGGGTCATCTAGAAAGGAAATCACCAGTCACTTCTGGCTATTGAGCATTGCTACCTCAAGTACCTTATTAAGCCAAATATAAAAATGGGTGCTTTTTCATTTTCCTATCAGACAACAAAGGTCACCTATCACAAGCTTGAGAGACATTAAGGTTTACATCTCTTTGGCCTGAAAAAAATGAATATTGTTAAAGTTTTTATCTTTTTCCATCGTGAACTAAATATTTCAGACTGTGTGACCTGCAATGAGGAAAAGTGCTTCACAGGAATTCAGAATGAGGAGATTTCTCTGCAGAGTAGTGGTTGGCATTAATATATTCCCCGGGTGACATTATTAATCTAATGGCACTACTGAATTGTAGGGCCTCAGTCCCATCATTAAGAGCTGGAAGTAAACACATTGGCGTGGAATATAAGTAGGTATGTCTGTGGGTATCATTGACTCTTCTAGCCTTGGGCACTGGAAACTAAAAATATTTAATACACACAAAAGTACTGTTATTCATTTCTCAACCAATGTTATCTGGTCTTGGTTGGGAAATACTGACTTCTTATCTTTTAAATTATCATTTTTTATTTGATTCATCAACTTGAACTTTTCTCACTGACCCAATTCTGAGCATCTGCAGCTGTTGATTACAGCAATGGCAAAACAGTCATAAACCTCAGCATCTAAGTTTGCTACTAGTTAAGAATCTCCTGCCGTAAGTTCTCAGTTGTAGAAAATTGACTTGACATCCTTTTAATGCATTTATATATGGAATACTTATTTTGCATTGTCTTGAAAATACACAGATTAACAAATTCTGTGTTAGCAAATTGTTGAATTGTCCAATGAGGCTTTTTTTAAGAAGTTAAGAATCAAAGAAACATGCATGTTATGTTCTAATGCCAATTTGTTATTCCAGAATAACTGGAAAAAATGTGGGGCTCTACTGTGATTCTTGGGTGAAATTCAAAATAGTGGCAGACCTGATGGCCATTTGATATAGCTCATCATTTTTACATTCCTGATTAAGAAATGGTCATTTTGTTTAGTAAGAATGGTGGTTATTAATTGTGTTTACTAGCAAAACCATTATTTCAAAAATAAAAAAATAGGTGAAACCTCAATAAATCAAATACATAAAAGCAGAGCTGCTCTGTAGAAGGGAGAAGTTTGGAAAGGAAGTTTTAGCCCAGGTATTCTGACCTCCCTTCTGGCCTCTGAAAGGCTCTCTGGAACCTCTATGGGACACTAGGATGCCACAAAATCTGTCTAGAGTCAGTGACCTGGCCCAATGATCTTAAGAAATAGTCATAACTTAGGGAGTTGTCCTTTCTCAATGATTCTTGCTAAAGAAACTCTTTTAAGTCTACTTGCCTGAAAAGTAAGTGCATATTTCACTAACATGTTTTCTCAATATAGCTATCTGATCTGGAACTTCTTTGAGGCTCTTAGCTTTTGAATCTTGTTTTTTGGAATAATTTTAGAAAGTCATCAAATTTATTCTAAAATGACAGTCATCAAATAGTCAGAACTTGAAAGTTATGACCATTATTTCAGAAAGTATTATTCTTCCTGCTGCCTAGTTATACAAGTAAATGTCCCATTATAATAAATAATTTTCTATAAAAATTAACAGGAGTAAACACAAATTTCATTAGGTTTGAATTATTTTTACAATAACCTGAACAATAACTTTATAAGTATTAGACTATTCTTTTCATTAAGGTTAATTATTTAATATTTCTTAAGATGCTATGTGACATTTCCTGGGTAATTCCCCACTTTAACCATAATCAGGCTACTTTAACCATAATCAGGCAAATTTTTTTTTGTTTGTTTGTTTTTGTTTTTGAAGCAGTCTCACTCTGTCACCCAGACTGGAGTGCAGTGGCAGGCTCACCGCCACAACAGCCTCGACCTGCTGGGCTCAGGCGAACCTTTGGCTTCTGCCTTCCAAGTAGCTGGAACTACAGACGCCCGCCACCACGCCTGGCTAAGGCAAACTCTTACCAAGTCAAGAGTGGTGATGTTTACATTCTTCTCTCAGATAAAGTTTGGGAAGGTAATGGAGACAGAGAACAGTTTGCTTTTCTATTTCACTGAAAAACATGCTACTTACCAGAACAGCAAAGCATAGGTAAACAAGGAAACTGATAGTACTAAAATGCTTTGAAAATTGTAAAAAGCTATAGAAGTTATAAATCAGAACAAGAATCTTTCCACGTCTTTCTTTCGTTTCCTCTTTGAATTGAAATTTCCATCCAACATCAATAATTTCCTTAGGAATATTCACCAATATGAAAGCTCAATTAAAGACACGTTTCTTCTTTCAAACTTATAGTTATCTAGAAGTATTAAAATAAACCTCAGACCTTATTTCTAAAATGGATAGAATATTGTCCATAATAAAAAAAGAAAAGCCTTGCCATATTATAACTTACTAAAATAAATTTTAACAGAAGTTACCAAGGATTTTCAACAGATGTAAGTTAGTTCTACCATACCCTATGTTTATGAATATGGCCAAAAAAATGTTAGAGAGGGTTTTAAGCAGTAGCAGATAACACAAGTCCATCTGCTTATGTCATCTGCTACTCTTTATGTGACACGGTAAGGATTATAAAAGGAAAATCAAATTCATATAGCATTTATCTAAGAGGATTCTATAATTGAATTCTTAAGAGATTTTTTGTGTTTTATTCTCTTCTTGTCTTTTAACTCTAGTTACTAATGAAAACAGTAAACTTATATTATGAATCTGCCCTCCTTTGTTTAAAGCAATGTTCTTGTTATTCACTAACCCAATTTGATATGTTCAGATTAAATTTTTCTTTTTGTTTTATTAATTTCTCAGCCTGGTGCTAGGTGGAAACACATGGGAATACATGTGTCTGAATTAGTCTTCTGTTTTTAGTGATTTCTAAGCTATGTGTTAATATTCAACATATACACATCATTAA
Source organism: Tarsius wallacei (assembly GCA_963574415.1). Taxonomy (NCBI): domain Eukaryota; kingdom Metazoa; phylum Chordata; class Mammalia; order Primates; family Tarsiidae; genus Tarsius; species Tarsius wallacei. The sequence continues at coordinate 70,493 of CAUYQG010059801.1, read as the reverse complement.
CAATATAAAGTCAGATTTCTCACTACATTAATTTAGATCCTTATCACTCTCTTCTTCATCCATTAGGATACCTTCCTAACTGGTGTTCTAAACTATCCCTACGTACAAACTCTCATCTCTCCCATGCACCTAAAGCTCTTGTCCCCCCACCAAAGTCACCCTTAAGGAGGCCTGAGTCAACATCAGATTCATTGGGCAAAAATGCTAGGCACATCAGGCTGGAGGAGGCCATCAAACTGGGGGAGCCAGCACGGATCCACCTTGTCTTTGATGAGCCTTATCAGAGTGCTTATCACCCATACAGATAATGCATTGAGTGAGAGTGGAGCACCTATCTGATGCCTAAGGGAGTACCTCTCTCAGGACTCTCCTGGGAAGGGTCCTTCCATCTACTGGGAGTCATGGGGCAACTCTAGTGAAAGGAAATATGAAATAGATATGGCTTTATCTGCTTCAAGCTTTAGGGTATGCTTTTCTTTGGGATGTTCTTCACCAATGCTGTGTAGGTATTAATATGTGCAAATTTTGGGTGGCAAATAAGACACTCATGGTTCCCTCCCTCTTGGAGTTTTCTGTGATTGAGGAAGACAGATATTAATCAAAGAATTCCAACTACGATGGAGATTAAAAGAAAAGAGAATTAAATATTATGGAAGCAATAATAGGGGCCCTAACATAGCCTTCAGAAAGAAAAAGAAACAGGAATTAACCAGAGGATATGGAGGGAGTAAGGATGAGGAGTAGACAGAGGAATGTTGCAGGCAGAATAATCTTCTGGAAATCCCAAAGAGAGGAAACAAATGAGAGAGCAAGAGAGAGAGAGAGAGAGAAGGTTGATGGGTGCCAAGAAATGAAAATTAATTCAATCTAGCAAGAACCATGAGTGATGAAAAATCAGCAAAAAGAGAGGAATGTCAGATAGAGAGTAGAAAACAGTTAATAGTCTGTAAGAAAGAGAGTGGCAGGAGTGGGAAAATGCCGGGGTGGGAGACACACTTCATAAATAAGGATACCTGATCTCAACCCAGGTGAAGTGGAGACCAAAGTGAGGCCCAAATCTTACCTGTACAATGACCATTTGTATACCTAACCCTGAACTGTACCCATCTTTAAAATAAAAATAAAAAAGAAATAGAAAGCAGCTAATAGTACAAGGATAGTGTTCAGAGCAAAATTAAGGGTGAGGCTGTAACCAAGAAAACACACCTCTTCCAATGTGATAGGGTGGAAGGAAGAAAGGAAGATTTGTAGGTTTGGCTGTGGAAGATTGAGGGAGCATCTCTCTGGAGACTTTTTTTTCTTTTATGGAATGGAAGTGAGGTCATTTGCTGAGAATGAGTGGGTGGAGATTTAAAATAATTGTTGTGGCACACAAGAGCATGAGCCAATTGGGAAATATATGAAGATTACCAGGCAATGTTGAGAGTCCAGTTGAGGCGATGGCTATAAATTTATAATGGTACCAGTCTTCTCACTTGTGTAATTTTCTCCAGCAAGTCTTGTCAGGCAGAATAATGGCACAGAGCAGGTAGAAGTTAGATTTATCCAGGAATGATGACTTGCCAGAATGGTGTGATGAAAAGAAAAGAGGCCAAAACAGTTGGCAGGAAAGTTGCTGAAGTGGTCATCAAGACAATTTACGACCAAAACCAATGAGAGAAAACTAGAAGGAGCTGATGGACCATCTGCCTAAGGAATGAAAGTGACTAAATAATCAGACAGTTCTTGTTCCCTTGAAGCCCACATTCTACAGAAGGAGCCATAAGACAGATAAATAAAATAGTGAAGAGAATGATGAACACAATGGAGAGAACTAAATTATGGTGAAGTGATTCTAGAATGACAGGGTGGTTACTTTACATTGATGGGTCAGGTCTCTGAGGAGACACCATTTAAATTAAAGTCTGAATGACAAGAAACATTCAGCTTTGAAACATGAAGAGAAAAGCAATTTGAAAGGATGATAGAACAAGTGCAGATGCACTAAGATTGGAAGGTGAGAGAACAAGGAAAAGAATAATGAGGAATGAAATCTAAGTGATATAGGGCCAGATTGGGTACAGCTTAATAGAAAAATATGTGGAGTCTGCTCCTTTTTTTAGGTCAAAAGATTAAAGCAGGTGAGTGACCTGCTTTGCTTTAGAAGTTGATTCTGGCTGATATGTGTAGACTATGAACAGTAGGAAGTCAGGAAGATCAGGTTGTTTATAGTCAGTCCAGTGATACAGGGGAGACATGAATGTAGACTAGGTTAGAAGGTGATAATGAAATGGTGAGAGTTGGAATGTGTTTTAATGGCTTGGATGTGGAGAATACGAAAAAAAAAAAAAAAAGAAAAATACAAGCTTAGACCAGAAGCAACTGAAGGTCAGACAACACTCGGTTTATTCCTTGAAGAAACACTTTCCAACCATTGGTCTCAGTAATAATGGCATGGAAGCCCCTTTGCCACTCTTGTCAAATTAGTCCTTTTGGCATTTAATAAAGAATCATCATCTTTCCATGTCATTCCAGGATATGGGGGTAAAGTAAGGTCATTGAGAAGAAAAAACAAAGATGGATCAGGTTTAGAAACAGAAATAATAAATTCTGTGTTGACAATATTAAGTTTGAGTTGTTTGTTTAGTCTCCAAGTGAATCAGTTATGCAGTAGGATAAACAAGTTGAAAGTCTCATCAGGACTGCAGGTAAATTTGGAAATAAGAGGCATAGAAATGTCATTGAAGGTTATCAAGAGTAGCAGAGTGGATACCTGGAGTAAAGCTGAATGATTTGAACATGAGAAGGTCAGTGAACTGAAAGATCATGTTTTAGATGTTCCACTCACTTATTCAGGCTACAGGGATGAGGAGAACCAGGAGAACAGAGGGGGAACCAGGATTTTATTAAAGACAAAAACAATATGGGGGCTCAGGAAAGACAAAATTGGTGGGGCATTCATGAGCAAATTAGGAAGAAAAAAATCTCAGTGTTTTCTGGAAAAAGGATTGTAGAAACAGGGAGAGTTTACATTTGAACCAGAGAGGTAGGAGACCGGGAATATGTGGCATGGTGGTTGGAGTTTTGACACTTCCCTAAATTCTTGGAGAAGTTAGCTGTAGCTTGGAAGCCTGTGATAAGTGTATCCTTTTTCCTTATGCTCCATGGCAGTGTCAGCAAACTACATTTGCTGGCCAAATTTTACCCACTGCCTGTTTTTGTAAATAAAGTTTTATTGGAACACAACCATGCTCTTTCGTTTACATAATATCTATGGCTGTGTTCACACTACAACGGCCAAGTTGAGTAGTTGTGACAAAGATCATATGGCCCACAAAGCTGCAAATGTTTATTATCTGATACTTTTTAGAAAAAAAATGTACTGATACCCACTCTATAGGTCTGTAAGGTAGGCACAATGACTAGGGAAATCAAGTGTCGCCCTTACAGTTTGGGACATAGAGTAGGTGATTCCCATGGCCCCTAAATAAAAGCTTTTGAACCTTTTCTCACATAACATAGACTATATCTCATATAACATGATAACATATTATGCAGTCTTAAGAACATCTGTTCTCAAGTAAGCCCTGATGCTCCTTATCATCAATGGCGGAAACAGCACTTAGTTACTCCTTGAAGCAAGACTCCCCAACCATGGGTCTCAGTGATAATTGCATGGAAGCTCAGTTGCCACTATTGCCAATGTAGTCCTCTTTGAGCTAAGTAGAAAGTAGTCACCTTTCTGTGTCTCGGTCAGATAAGAAACTCTTACAGCAAAAGTACAATACATTCCAGCTGTTATGACTCATATACACAAAGTAATTGCCCAAAAGCAAAAACACACTGTCCATATAGCTGAGCTGGTATAACTTTTCAGTACAAGTGTGGGAAGATCTCAAAAGCTAAGGTTCAAATGAGATTTTGATTGGAGTCACATACTTACAAAGCCACAAAAACTGGACAGGAGTATACATTTACAGCATAAAATAGATGTCAGACAATAAGGTGGAGTGGAAATTGTAGCACAATGAAGAACACGTCATTATATATGTTCCTGTATAAACAAAGTCATTGCTACTCAAGTCTGGCTTTGGGGCCCTATGTGAATAAAAATTTAATCACATAAACTGATTATTCAAGAGCAGCCATAAATTCAGATTCTGATGTTACATTTCTGGTTTCTTCTAAACATTATTATTGCCAAACAAAACCTGCAATGGGTTGCCAAATAAATTCTTTCAGCTCTAGCCCATACACTGCTAATTGTAATGCAGTTTCTAGAAGAAAGAAGAGAAAGTAAGGCTGTTAGTGTGTTTCTTTTACGGAACTTAGACCTGATTCTCAAAAGCAGTCTGTTGCATGCATGTATAGTGTACTTTAGCTTGCCAGGAAACTACAAAGGGGTTAGAATCTCAAATCCCAGTCTAGTATTAAGGTTCCTTTTCACTGCTTTCCTCTTGAGCTGCTGAACATCACCAGATATTAGTCATGCCCTATACTAAGAGCCTGAGAGAGAAAGCACCAGCTGGTGCCCAGCATTCGAAAATCCTTGGAGCTCCTCTACTGCCACATTTTCTGAAGAAATGTAGAGGAAAAAAAACAAGCCAAATTCTTCAGCATGATATTCAAGGTCTATAATCTGGTTTTAATAAAACTTTCAAACGTATCTTCACTTCTGTGCTTTTCCTAATTAGGATGTTTATTATACTCAAGACATATTAGGCATTATAAGCTCAATATTGACCCCCCTTTATCTATCTGAATCAAGTACTTTATGTGATTTTTTGTGACCTCTTCAACTGTATTGTTCATTGACTCTTGTTTTGTACATCCTGATAATGTCATTTTTATTTCCTCCTAATATCTGATTTCTTCATCCCATGTGTTTTTCTGGGTCCTCTAAAAATAAGATGTCAAGACGAGATTAAGTGTGCAGAGATTTTTATTTGGGAAAATGTGTATGCAAAGGAAAAGAAGGAGCAAACAGAGAAGAATGGGAGAACTGTTCAAATGTGAGGCAAGTCTGATGCCAAAGGATAGAAAATGGGAAGGAAGATTGTGTGGAAGTGTACCAGACTGTCCTGCAGTCAGAGGAAGGTGCAGCGATATTCATAGAGACTTCTTGAGCCAAAATGGGCTGTCAAGAGCCTCAGGAATAAACTGTCTTCATATCTCAGATATACCCAGTTATTGTCTGAGAACAGTCACTAGGAAGTTCATACTTTCTAGTGGACTAGGAGCACATCAGAGGCCCTTGGTCAATTACACTCCTCATAGTTCGAGAGGCAAATTCTCATTGCTGTCATAAAGGAGATACTAACTTCCTTAAAGATAAAAAGTATGTCTCATATATTTTTTCTTCCACAGCAAACAGCAAAGTTCCATGTTTAAAGACATAACCACAGATATACATGATACAAATAAATAAATCCCAAGATAAAATTTAAGCATTTAGTTTTACATTCCACTTAATTGTATACCTTAAAATGGAGAAAGCTAGAAGTGTAGCTACTAAGCTACTTTGCTCATCTAATATTATTTCACTAAAGTTCTCTATATTTCTGTATTTGTTTTTGAGAAAACCATAAAACAGGACAAAAAGAATTACAACTGTAGAGGCCAAAAACCTGCCCTAGTAGCTTGGAATAATAATTTCATATTTCTGGCACCCAATGGATCATTATATTTTCCCAAGGAACAACAGAACTCAAAAGGAGATTTTTTTGAGATATTTCAGTAAGGCATACACCATCCTTTGAATACACATAATATTGTAAGTGTTCCTGTATTTTCTGTTTTTTGTATCCTTTATTTTTTACTTAATCTACATGTAGAGGTCATGACAATATCACTTAGACTCTTACTGCACACTTCCCACACTTTCATTAAACTAATTATCTTGAAATATAATTAGCTAATTACTGAGAAAGGTAGATAATGATAGTGAATGGAATGTAAGATAAGCATTAATGAACAACAACAGGATCCAAATATTCCAGTCAGGGAGAAGACATTCTGAGTTGGCAGAGAGACAAGGAATATTCAATAACCTTTTGATCAGTTGCACTTGAATCAGAACTAACAATGCTACACTGTGTTACTGCAACTGGGTAGGAATCCAAGTCCTCAATTTTTAAATCCTAACAAAGCTCCTTTACATTCCAGTGATACTGAATGATGTACTAAAGCATCCTAATGCAGACCGGTTGCAATTTGTCAACTGGACTTCTCAGTCTTTCTTCTTTTATTTTTGCCTTTTTAGAGAGCATTATGTGAAAAAGATTTGTTTTCATTTGTAGCTAGTGTCAAAGCAATAGAGTTTATTATAATTAATTTAAAACATGTTTCTGAGGGGCCAATATTCTAAACTTTAAATTGTTCACAATATGGTAAGGGCATATTTGTTTGAAATGGAAAAGACCGGGTTGAAAATAGATTTTTAATTAACTGGCTCTGAATCAGAGCACTTTTCAAATGAAAATACAATAGGGCATCTAATCAGATAGGTTATTTACCTAGAATAATTGAATTCATGATATAGCAAAGTCCTTTAAAATGTAGTTTTGCTGCAATGTTTTTTAGTTCTCTGAGTATGTTGAGGTGGCTGGAGCATGGAACTAACGTAAACATGTAGCATGTATAAAATCCCTGTATGAACCAATAGCCTCATCTGGAGAAAAACTATGCCAAGATGGAGAACAATTGTGAGATCTCGCCTTCCTCTAATCGCAGGGTTGGTAGTTGGAGTGGTATAACCCCCAAACTCCCTGCACAATGCATTTACCATATTACTTTGGAACAACTCACTTGCCCAAGTTCTCCCATTAGAGTGTGAGCTCCTTTTGAGAAGAGAGATTTAGCCTAACTCACCTTTTATCTCACCCTGCCTAAAACCTAATAGGCCCACAATAAATGTTAGTCAATTTAAACATAAAAAGTGTAGAAGAGTACTAAGACTAATTTAGTTCAATGTACAGTATTATTTATTTATGTTGTACAAGGCGTGGAGCTGGCTACAAATGAAAGAAAAACCATAGGAATGTATAATCTTCTTGGAAAGATAAGACAGTCACCCATGAAACATTAACAACCAAATAAAGTGGTTTGTAAACTTTACGTATCAATGAGTGATACAACAGTGAATGCTAGCGGAGTTCAGCAAAAGAAGAAAATGATGTAGGTATAGAGTGTAACAAACACAAACACCGTGACTAAGAAAGGCAAAGGAGAAAAGAGAGGGCATCCTTTAGGTGGAATAAGGCAAATCAGACATATTCACAGGACAGCTAGAAAATGGATCTGTCTGAGGTAGATGATTCATGATGAGAAGTAAAGATATAAGGGTGCAGAGGTAAGACTGGAAATAAGTGTGAAAAGCCTACAGTCACTGTGAGGAGTGTCAACAGTGTAATGGAAAAAGCACTGAACTAAATCAGGAGATCTTGTTCTAGGCCTTCTTTTGCTTTTGGCCTGTGTGCTTTGAAATTGAGTAAGGAAGTGCATCTCTTTAGCTTCAGTTTCTTCATGCATGAAGTGGACTGGAGCAAAAGACCACTACAGTGTCAAGGTCTTGGTTATGTAGAATCCTGAGTAGAGGGGTTCTGAGCAAGGGAGTGGCATGAAGGGTGAAAGCTTGGGATAAGATCAGTTTGATGCGTAGGAGAGGGCTTGCGGATAGCTAAGTAAAGGTTTGCAACAGTAAACCAATTACCAGAGGACAAAACTTGGGAATAAGGAGTGAACAAAATAAATGGAAATACAGGGAATATTTGAAAACATTCTCAATCAGCCTTCATGACTTGTAGAAGAATTGACTCAAAAATAACACCATCATTTTCAGCATAGGTAACTAGATATTAGAATCCAATTGGAAAAAACTATACTAAGGGAAAAACCAGTGTAGAAAAAAATAAAACTTTACTCTAGCCCTATCCACCTGAAATATCTTCCTTTAATGGTAAGAACTGCCCCTTAGTTTCAGTTTTAGGTTCCACAACAAGAACTCCTAGAGTGTGAACTTGGCAATAACTCTCAATACCAGCTCATTTGTGGGTTACCAACATACAAACTCCTCCTGTGTCCCTCACATCTGGGATTTCAAACATATTGGCTCAGTTTCTCAGAACCACTTGCTCTTTTGAGGCCTTCTTGCTATTCCTGGTCTCTATTCTCAAGCTAATAAAATCTAACTGAAAATGAATTCTTTCTCAAGAACATTACCATGGTTTGTTAAGTAACTAGGCATACTGGATACTTGATCATCACAACAATCTTTGAGGTATTGTGTTAGCTTTCTCTTGCTATGTGACAAATTATCACAATTGCAATGGTTTAAAACAACCCCCATTTATTAGATAAGAGCTCTGTAGGTAAGAAATCTGGGCAAGACATGGCTGAGTTCTCTACTTAGGGTCTCACAAGGAGTTGGCCAAACTGAGTTCTCATCAGGAAGCTTTGGGGAAAATTCTCCTTCAAAGCTCGTAAGGATGGTGGAAGAATTAATTTCCTTGTGGTGGTAGGACCGAGGGCCACATTTCCTTGCTGGTTGTCAGCTGAGGGTTACTTCAGCTCTGAGAGCCACCCAGTGCCACTCTCTGGTCCTAGAGGCCACATACATTTCTAGACACATGCCTTCTTTCACCTTCAAAATCAGACACGGAGGATCTTCCTCATCTCAGATTCCTTTCCCCACTTTCAATCCCTCTGACTTCTCTGTTTCTGACCCCTGGACCCAGATTTAAAAGGTTCATTTGATTAGCTTAGACTCATCTGGATAATCTCCCTTTATAAAAGTCAACTGTGCATGGAACATAACCTAATTATAGAGTAAAATCCTTGTATTCACAACACCCCAAATCATATAGCGTGTACACACCAGAGGGCAGGGCATGCTGAGGGCCACCTTAGAATTCTTCCTACCGGTGGTGTTGAACAGTGACTGATACTCAGAGCTGTCTTGGACATTTTTATGTTTCATTCGAAATCTGGTATTTTTCCCATGCTGTGTATTAGTGATTTAATTTAGTATTTAAGATCATGGGTTCTTAGGATCGGTCTCCCCTCATACAGTTTTGCCTCTGCCACTAATTTGATATGTTATCTTAATCAAGAGTCTTACAGCCCTTCCAAATGTAGTTTCCACATCAGCAAGATCTGGAGATCAATGGCACTTGCTTCAGGTATGTGTTATAAAGATTAAATGAAACAACTCATGGAAAGCTTTAGCTCAAATGTCTGGCTCATGAATGCTGGCCTGGTTTATAAATGGTGGCCTTTTCTTTTCCTAAGTGAGACTCAGAGATTTAACTACTTTGTCCAGAATTGTGCAGCTACGAAGTGGAGTATTCAACTTATAGTCTTTTTTACTTCAAACCAGGACGGTGGCTATTCTAGATTTCTTCATGAACCCCCACAATAACTCACAAACATATATTTATTCATTCATTCATTCACGTAGAAGGAGTTAAACAAGAGCTTCCATGTGCTCATAGCTTCAAATCTACATCTTTCTGCACCTGTCCCTTTATGCCCTTACACTCTCTCCTTGCACATGGGCGAGATAGCTGAGGCAACGGCTTCACCTGCAAAGGACCACAAATTTGCACCAAATCAAGGAGCACTCCTGGAATCATCCTCTATTTTCTGCATCTTCACTTGTTCCCACATTAGGGGATCCTTGCCATTAGCATATACACATGCTGATAGACCACCTCCCACCTCACACCTTCAAAGCAAAAGCATCCCCTGCCGCCATGTCGCTTTTTAACTTCCACTTTTCTTCTATCTCAATAAGCAAAGCTCCATTTTTCCAGTTGCTTTGATCAAAAACCCTGGAGTCATCTTGAGTATCTCCCTTTCTCTCGCCTTCCTCGTGTATTTCATCAGCAAATTCTGACAGCGCTAACTCAAATACAAACCAAATCTGGTTATTCCCACTACTCCCATCACCGCTGCGACGGTCCAAGGACTTTCCATCTTCAATGAAATTCAAAGTCATTGTTAGAATTTACAAGGACCTGTAATATCTGACACCAGGTTTCCTCTCCAGCCACACTCTGCTGCTCCAGTTCACTGATTCGTGCTCCTGGAACACGCCAAGCAATCTTCTGCTTCATACCCTTTGCATTAACTGCCTTGTGAAATGTTTTGCCTTAAGTAAATACAGATACCTCCTCCACTTCATCCAGATCCCACGTCAATGGCATCTCTCAGAAAGGCCTTCATTTGTAACGTCATTCTAGTACATTTACCTGCCTCATTTTTTTTCTGGTTTTTTTTTGGGGGGAGGGTTGAGGTCAACTTACAAATAAGCTATTTTTTTCTTTGAATTAGATCATGTTGTGTACAACCAAGTCTATTTAATTCAACAAATAGTTACTAAGCACATACCATGTGTATAAAGGTAAATAAATCAGAATGCCATCCCCTCAAGAGTGTATAATTTTGTGGAGAATGTAAGACCATATGCAAATAATAAAAATATAAAACAATAACTGAAAAAATGTACTTTAGAAGTGGTTCAAAATGCTATAAAAGTGAAGAAGCCCAGGATGAGAGATTAATGATTGGTCACTTGAGCGCACCACATATGCAAGTAGAGAAAAATCTAGTTATAAAAGCCTTCAGGAAGTTAAACAAATTTTCCAAATCTCTAGAAATAATTGGAAACTCAAGGCAAAAATATTCTTCAGAAGAGAAATCAAGAATGTAAAAAAGAGAAGTGAGGAAAAGATAATACGTAGCTTTGTCTTTTCTTTACTGAGACTAAAGGGAGAATTTCAACAATGAGGATAAAGTACAAATGTGTCATCTTGTTTATATTTTAAGCTAAAGTGAAGAGTAGGTTATTAATCTTCACATATAACTATCAAAGGTAAAGTACTAGGTTATATAGACTTCTCATATGAGAGCCCTACAGCGATCTCATTTGTTGTTTATACATTTCCCAACAAAATGTATATAAAATAAAAGCTCAAATAAAAATAAAATTTTATGATATAAGCTTTACTGCTAGCTAGCATGTTTTAGGGACTCAATTCCTCTATTATCTGTCCTTATCCCACAGTAATGTGAAAAAAATAGAAATCTATTCGTATTTAGGAAAATAGAACTTTCATAGTATTGCATATAATTCCTCGGAAGATTTTAGCAGGAAAATTTTCTTCATTTCCTAAAACAGTTATATGAAAATCGTAACATCAGATCTTAGTTTGATTCCTTATAACATAGTGCCATCTAGAGATTAAAGCTGATGTTGCTACAAGGCTACGTTAACCACAGCCAGCTTGTAAATTATAACATATTTTATAGCTAATAAGTTTAGTAGGGTAAGATGAGTTTTTATTAAAGTACCTCTATATAGATTGCATTAATTTATTATGCATACATGAATGACTACTTGCATGAATAAATTTACATCTAGTACATTGACATTTGATATTTATACTATGTGGATTCTCATATGGGTAGGTAGTAGGCATGTAGGCATGTGCTAATATGTCTAGAATTTAGTGACATACTACGTCATCAAGGGAATTTACATGGAAATACAAGAATGTTAATTAGTAATAAGGCATAATTGAACACATACAAAAAAGAAAGTTTTTAGCATAAATATGAAATACTTATTAGCCATCTACTATTCAGTGTCATTAGTTTCCTGAGGCTGCCATGACTAATCACTGCTAAGTTAGTGGTTTAAAATAAGAAAAATATCTTCTCTTACAGTTCTGAAGGCCAGAACTCCAAAATCAAGATATTGGCAAGCTACACTTTTTCTGGAGACTCTAGGGAACAATCTTTCCTTGCCTCCTACAGCTTCTAGTGGCTGCTGGCAATTAGTATCTTCCTTGGCTTGTGGCCACATCATTTCAATCTCTGCCTCTGTCATCTCATCACCATCTTCTCAGTGTATCTGACTGTGGCTGCATGGCTGCAGTCTCAGCTCTGTCTTCACTTTTCTTCCTTTTCTGTCTGTGTATCTTGGTGGTGCCTACTCAGGGTGTCTGAGAAAGACACTGACCATTCACTTTAGTGCTGACCTGGATAATTCAGGGTGATAACCTCATCTCAAGACTCTTGAATTATATCTGCAAAGACCCTTTTTCCCAAATATGGTAACATCCACATGTTCCAGGGACTTAACAAGGACGTATCTTTTGGGGGGCCACAATTAAGCAATTACACTATGTTTTTTAAAAATCAGGAAATTATATGGAAAGCAAATGGTTTCTATATCAATATACTTACAGCATAGTTGGGAAAAAGGCTTATATACATAGATAAACAGCTACCTAAATCAGGGTTTCTCAACCTGGCACTATTAACATTTGAGGCCAGATAAGTCTTTGTTGTGGGAAGCTGTCCTATGCATTTTTAAATGTTTAGCAGTGTCCCCCATTCAGTCATGACCACTAAAAATGCCTCCAGATACTGTTAAATGTCCCTTGAGGAGCAAAGTCACCCCCAGTTAAGAACAAGTGATCTAGATTATCGTAAGTAAATGTCATGAGATAAAAATTCAGAGAAGAAAGAAACCAAAATGGACTGGGATAGTGAAAGAAGGTTTCATGGGGGAAAAAAATGAGAAATAAATTTTTCATTGGATGAAAAAAACAACACTGGAAATCACAGAGGGGTTCAAGAAAGCATTACCAGCTTCTAAGGCCCTCTTGCTAAGAAGCAGTGTGAGCTTTGCCAAGACCAAGAATCACTCTCTATTTATCTTTATGTGCCAAATTCCTGCACAATCCCTGGCACATGGTAGTTCTTAAAAATGTCTGCTGAGTGAGTCAATCAATGAGGTTAGAGTCAGATTGTAATAGATTAGAGTCAGATTGTAAAAGACCTGAAAGAAAATAAAGGAATTTGAAAGCTGTTCTATTGGCCATACGAAAATCTTGAAGGATTTTGAGTAGGAAGATGAACTGAGCAAAGAAAGCAATGACATGGAGAGGGCCAGAAACAAGTTCAAGATAGATCAGCTAAGAAATTAATAAACTAGTCTTGCTTGTGAAGTAATGAGTTCTAGTACCAAGATGATAGCAGTGGGAATTAAAATGAGGTATCAGTGACAAGAAAAAATAACTGTGAGTTTCTCATTATTGGATTTGGAGAAAATGGGAACAAGGCATAAAGGAAACCTTTCAAGTCAGAGTAACTAAGAGGATAGCTTGTTCATTTGAGAAAAATAAGAAAGTCCGGAGAGAAAGAAAAATGATGAACTTGAGATGAGGGTACACATACACATAATTGAGATACAGGACAGATTATTTTTAGGTTAATTTTAGGGTCATCTTCCAAAAAAGTGATCGTGAGTAAGAGAGCAAAATAAATGTGAGTATTTTGTAATCAAATTTAGGACTTGCTTACTACATATTTTTCCCATATAAACTGAGACCATTTGAGTCACTAAAAGAGGTCATTTTGTAAAGATTTCTAAAGCTGTTAGTCTGACCTCAAAATCATGGATTCTGTTTCTATTCAACAACTTTCATCTTAGACTGAAAGGGTGGGCAATTCCCGATTACTGCATTATTCATACTCTGACAAACCAGCTACTGTTTCTTCTCGGTACAATGAGTTTCATGACAAAACAAACTTCAAATAAACAGTTATTTTAACATGGCAGACAAGTTTGAGAAAATGGTTTATTGCAAAAAGAAAAGACTATAATTTTAAAAACTCATTAAACTAGATTTTCTCATTGTTGAAAATAGTTTATGCAAACGTTATTAATGACTTGAAAAAATAATTGTCTAGTTTCTGCAGTTAATTTTTTATTTCTTTCTGTTTGTTTTCTATTTGGAAATATTTAGGTTGTTGCCCTTTGTAAGCACTTTTATATTGTAAATTACAAATTACCGTACATTTTTCTGAGAGTGGAGCATTGTATTCTCCATTAGGAAAACAATTTCATTTCAAAAAATAATCACTAAGCCATGAATTAGTAAATGAAAAACAAAAACAACTCAAACTCCAATATGTCTTAAAGAAAATGGGAATTTTGTTTTTACCATATAAGTGAATGCTAATTATCTTATTATCTGTGTAGTAGCAGTTTTAAAATCATAACTAGCAAATTATTTTATAACATTTTATTGATAAGTAAAGGCAATCCTTGCTCTAGCTTAAACATTAATTTAGTATAAATTAGAAGGGGAAAGTGTGTGCCTTTAAGACCTCTTACTACCATCTGCCAGAAAATTACAAAAGTATGTAAATTATAAAAGTATATATATCTATGATGACTTGAATGAATGATGTTTCCTAAATCTTTGTGGTACACAGCCTGCACAACTGTGTGCGGTGGCCATACCTACTTTGCTGAAATTCACATAAAATTAATTTCTGATTAATATTATGCAACAATTTGGCAGGGCCACAGGATGCCCAGATATTTGATTAAGAATCCTGGGAATTTCTGGTTGAGATTAACATTTGAATCGGTAGACAGAATAAAACAAATTGCCCTATCTGATGTGGGTGGGTCTCATTCAATCCATTGAAGGCCTGAAAAGAATAGAAAGCTGAGCAATAAAGAATTCACTTTTCTGCCTGACAGTGGGACATCAATCCTCTTCTGTCTTTGGACTATGACTGGAGCTTACACTATCAGCTCTCCTGGTTGCCAGGACTTTGTATTGCAGATGTTGGGACTAATCAGTCCCCATAATTGCACAAACCAATAACTTTGATTGATAGATAGGTCGATAAACCTGTTAGTTCAGTTTGTCTGAAGAACCCTAACTAATAAATATATCAGACCAGTCTTTAAAAAAAAATAAATTATGTTTCTGGAAATGTTACATTATCTGACTCTGAGCATTTATGATGCATAATATAATGGAAATCTATGTTTTAATAAACTCCAAATATGGTTAAGTGATATCCAGCTAAGAAGAGAAATTCTAAAAAAATTAGTAGAGTTTATGTGAAAACATTTGTACCAATTAAGAAACAAAATCCAAAATCCAAAAATTAAAATTTGATAATTTTCAAATTTATCAAAACAGAGCATAATATAGAAAGCATGAACATTCAATCTTATTATCTTCTTCATGTTGAAACAATTATGTAGGACAAGTTAAAAAAAATCTTTGTCTAGTATAGACAGAATCTAAGATATGCAGACACAGATGTATCTAATATAAAATGTATATTCACTGTGTATTTAAATTTTAATTTTCTTTTAAAATTGTATTAATTATTTAATTTTCATTCAAGTTATTTAGTTCTAATAATTTTGCATCTTGTGTGATAATATCTAAGACATTTACTTATCTTTCTTTTCTTGATATAATGACTTAAATTAAAGCAAGAGCTATAAGGGACCTTGATTTCTAAAGGTCAGTATGAAATAGTCACAGAAATAAGCATATAGACATTGTGAATACTTAGGGGTTTTATGTTTTTCCTTGTTTAAAAAAAATGTACAAGGAATTTCTAAGGCCGCTAAATACTTTTGAATATGTCATGGATTTCAAGAGTGAAGCTGGTTTCTGGAAACCTAATTTGCTCATAGCAAAAAAAAATCAGAATTATTTTCCTCACATCATATAATCCCAGGAAAAATTACATTCCTTGGCTAAAAGAAGTAGCTATCTCTTACATGTGGATCAGAAAACTGAACTCAAGAATATGTATACCTAATGTATATTGAATATTAACATAGATATATCTTTTAAATGATTTCAAAGTTCTCACATGCAACATAACTTTAATTAAAAAGTGAAATTATAAATTGCAATGTTATGTATGCTTTAAAACAATCATTTGTTTAAGAGTGTTTTTTTGACTTTTTAAATAAATTTTGTTCATAAGTAGGCATTTTAGAAAGAGACCTCAAAGTTCTCACATGAACAGGAGGGCCACAGGATAGAGGGTTACCCTGCAAAACAAGCATTAGAGGCAGGAAGTGGAACTAGATAAACCTTATAAACAACATCTGTGAGTTTCTGAGAGCTTGAAGTTTAATGGAAGACAGTAAAATATAGCAGTTAAGAATACAAACTTAGAGTCAGACATTTACAATTCCAATTTTACCTCTTACAGATCATGTAATCTTTATAATTTAATTATCTTTTTGAGCTTTGGTTTATTCATTTGTAAAATGAATACAGTTGAGTACAGAAGATAGTAAGTCTCTATACCAATAGTAGAAATCTTTTCTGGACCATGTTGCCAGCATCACAGAAAACCAGGGCCCACTCACAAAATACACAATAGAGGCAGAGTGTGTAGTCACTTCAGTGATTGGTAATTATTATTGCTGTGGGTAATAGTTGTAACTTTCCTCCATCTCAGCTATGTATCCCTCAGCTACAAAAGATGCCCTGTGATTTCCAGTGTCACTTCTGACCTGCTTTTCTGCCATCAAGGAGAAAAACAGGAGTTGCATTTGGGGAATTAACTCTATATTTTGAGAAAATAATTAACTAATCAATAGAGATAATATTGCTCTGATACATAGTCTCTATTCATTGTGGGTCTAACTATACATGAACATTGTCTAATATTTTTTATCATTTTTTGATTTTGTTGCCGTTGTTGTATTGGGGGTTGGTGTGTGTGAAGACTACATTGTCAAAAAAGAAAAAAGCTTTTATCACTTCCTTGATTCTTTAATATCCTCTTCATTTGGGGATTACCTATTTTCTTTCCATGTCTTTTTTCTAAAATCATCTTTAATTGAAAATGAGAAGCAAAGACTATTCTGTTTTTCCTTCCTGGCTTCAAAACCAAAAATAACATCAAGAAGATACCAAAACCCTTAAAGGTCTATGATTTCAGCCATCAAAATAGTTTATGTGTGTTAGTTGAATATTCAACAGTTTTTTATTTGTGATGTTTAGCATTTTTATCTTTATAGAACTGAATACAGGTTATGCTAAATTATAAATACAAACAAAAAAGTGAAATTGAACTTAATTTAGAAAGTGAATTAACGCTCACCTTCTAAATGTTTACAAGTATCAAAATTTCCTCAATAGAGGACAAAGATAAGAAATTTATTCCTGCAAAAGAATTAAGATTATTTATCTTACCCTAGAGTAAACCTGTTGATACCTCTCTAAGGTCTGTAGTACCCTAAGCTTCAGTGTATACAGTGGGAACGTTTAATTTCTTTCCATTCTTAAATATAAATTTAATGTTCAGTTAGATGTGAAATACGTGCAACATGTGCATTGAAGTTAACTACATTTCTTATATTGTTTTTCTCTCTTTCACTAAGGAGTGTGCATTCTAACTGCAGAGGTTCTTCTAAAAATCAGTTCCAGTTCTTTAAGATTAATTTTAAACATTCTGGAACCATTTCCCTCAAGTGAAGACATCTTCTATTATGCACACAAATGTACTTAGAGCAGAAGTCACAAATTCAAATGTTATAGGAACACACATTTTGCTAATATAACCCCTAAAATAATTTTGGAAAAGCTATATATTCCTCACATATTTTTTAAATCATCTGAAATTTTTCAGCATGAGCCTAAATTTTTGCAATGCATATGTTTTCAGCATATTGTAAATATGACATTTTAAAATGAAGTAGTTAAATCATTGTTTTAAATGTATCAAGTGAAAGCTAAATATGTTAACGATATGTTATTTATCGTCACCATTATACAGAAAAGCTCATCTTTAACACTGAAAAATTTCACACATTTCCTTTTTCCCATTTAACTTGTATTTTCATTCTCTTCCTCTGTTGAACTTTATTTTTATATAAAGTATTATGCCTGAAAATTGAAAATCATGAAGGTACTTTAATGATTACATATCAAACTTCTCTGTAACTAATACATATATACATTTTAATATATTCAATTTCCTATTAAATAATTGATCAAAGCAACATAAATACATTATAAACCATAATGAATAAAAATAAAAAAACAAAATTTTACTGGGAATGTATCTGTTATAGGAGATAGATGGGACGGGGTTTCTTTTTTCAATTATTTCATATTTCATGTGGCCAGACTGATACAGGGGTCAGTATCAATTCTGTTGTAATTTTTCATTTTAATAGATGTAAGCACTGAGAAATCTTACATAAATAAATGGGTAGGAATAGAAGCAGTTTTGTTATTATAGCATCACTAAACAGTTAAACCTTTTTGAGCTATCTGTCAAAAATCATGTAGCAACCTATCCTTAAAAGTTACTTTTTGATATTCTATCAGCTGTCCATTAGGTTCTTTTCCAACTTTGCTGAAAGCAAAGTATTGAAAACCACCTAATGTGCAAGATAATTTTGTGTCCTGTCATTCACTTACTCAATTTCTAGGAAGAAAATGAAAAAGTCTTTAACAGGGCTTATCAAATAATTATTAAATAGTTCTGTTGCTCTTTCACCAAGAAACATTTTGTTTAGCACAAAAGACTCAGAAAGCATTGAGCAAATAAAAATAGTGTTAAATTAATTATTCCTTTGCAAACATAATGCTTTTAATGAAACTTTTATATTAATTATATTTTTCAGTTGTATTTTCACCTAAACTTGGAGCTTCAGATTTAGCTCACATGATTTATGAAAAGTACCTATCACTTCATCGAACTGATAGAACCATCCTCATAGTCAAATGAATCAACAAATTTAGACACACACATATATATATATATATATATATATATATATATATTTTTTTTTTTTTTTGAGTTGGAGTCTCACTCTGTCGCCCAGACTGGAGTGCAGTGGCCGCTTCCAGCCACCGCAGCCTCGACCTGCTGGGCTCCGGGGATCCTTCCGCCTCAGCCTTCCAAGTAGCTGGAACTATAGGCGCACGCTACCACGCCCGGCTAATTTTTGATTATTGTAGAGATGAGGTCTCGCCAAGCTGCCCAGGCGGGTCTCGAATCCGCGGGTTCAGACAATCCACTCACCTCAGCCTCCCAAAGGCGCGGGATTACAGGCTGAGCCACCAAGCCCGGCTAGACTTATATTCTTATAAAAATAAAAAGTCAGGACACCATTTTCAATTCAAATATATATAATAATATGTGTTTCAGGGAGTCATGCAAATAAAAAAAACTGACCTAGATAGATACTTAATTTGTAATCATGCAATGTAATGTGTGTAGCCAAAATTTTAAGTTACATATAAACTGAGGAGTATAATACAAAGCATGATGGTCCTCTGGTGTGCATATTTGGGAAATAATTTAAAATAAGAATCAAATATCAAAATCATAACTAAAGTCATTAATCTTGTTTGACTTTATGATTAAATTTTTTTCTGTTTATTTATAGAAGAAAAAGTTGTGTATTATTAAAATCATACTTGGATAGCAATCTGAAATAAGATGAAAATTATGATTGAATGAAGATAGCTCTTTACAATTTAATTTTTAAAGTTAAATAAATAAATCGATTTTTTAAGAGCTCAGTGTCTTTTGTAAATACTCCTTAGTTGCAGAATCAAGAGACTTTCCCTCAAGAGCCCTGCATGTGTTCAAAATAAATTTAATTAATTAGCGAACAAGTAAAATAAAAATTGTCATTGTTCTCACGATTTTATTCTATAATGTATTTGAATTTAAAGCATCACAATAGGAACCCCATTTTTTATGCCAGGCTTCTCTGGGAACCCAAAAATGGAAGACAGAAAAGAAAAGCAGATCCTGGAGTCTGTTAATCAGACTTTGGTTAATCATTACATGCACGGGTGGGTGGGACAGGAGAGAGCATGCCTTTTCTTTTGTATAGTGGAAAAAGAGTTATTGTGAACTCAGGCAAATTCTCAGACAAATTTTAGGAAAGAACACCAGAACTTGAGAATCTAGAAATTAATTCCCTTAAAGTCATTCAGTCTGAGCATTCCTTTTAAGCATCCTCAGTCTCAGGGCAACTGGTATAAATGACTACTGGAGTCATTATAAGAGAAGATGTCTGCCTACACTGCATGAAGGATGGGTCCTGTGGTGACCTAGAGAGCACCAAGGGCCAGGCCTAAAGGGTGCTGAGACAACAATTGTCTTTGGGAAAGATGCAGTGTTGGCTTATCCTCAGATTTTAAGATAATCCATAAACCCCAATTTTCATGTCAAATTATTTGGACTTTAAAATGTTGACTCAAAAACCTTAAGAAGGCAACATAGCAAGACTTTGTCTCTACCAAAAAAATTAAAAATTAGCTAGATGTGGTGGTATATGCCTATAATCCCAGCTACTTAGGAGGCTGAAGCAGAAGGATGGCCTGAGCCTAGGAGGTCAAGGCTGTGGTGAGCTGTGATTGTGACACGCTACTCCAGCCTGGGTGACAGAGTGAGACCCTCAACTAAAAAAAAAGAAAAAGAAAAAAAAAAACCTTAAGAAAAAACACTATGCACATCAAACAGAACACTTACTACTACTGATTCGATCCAATTTGTGCTTTCTGCCATTGACAGTTTTCTTGTTATTGTCACTGTTTTCTGTTTAAAATAAATATATTTTATTCCAAGGAATAAAACATAATGACTACAACTTCATATATCGGAGTTTATATCACCTCCTGCATAAAAGCAATACAGATTTTCTAGGTCAACTATGGAAGTAATGAAAATTCAGAATAAATCTTGATAACTGTCATTTAAAAAATTCTTTCATTCATTCAGCAGTCATGTGCTGAATGCCTATTATTTGCAGGTACACTCTAGGCACCATCAAGATACAAATTAAAAATACAAAAATATGTCATTGAATATGAAAGATGAAGTTTGAAAATAAGTAGAATGATAGCAATTGATGTGTCTTTTGAATTAGAAAGATATTTTGAGAGCTAGAATATGAACTCAAAGAAATACATGATTATTCCAGCTAGTATGAAATATTTATTAATAGTTTATTTTTTTAACCTTCTTCTCTAAAAATTGATGTATTTGGATTTTCAGCAGTGTTAGATTATGATCACTAAGCCTTTCTGCACAATGTCTAGACAAAGAAAACTAACAGAAAGAGAAAACAATTGCTACTAGTCTTGAAAACGCTAACAATTTTTCTGACATATATTGTATAAGTTATGGAAATAAACTTTTTATATCCAATAGAAATTTGACTTAACCTACACTCTAAAATACGGAAACTGTTTTATAAGTGTACCCTTTCATAAAATCATGCTAATAAAAGGCAATGGCAGGATATATAATATTTTCATTGCCTTTCAAGTTGCAGGCACTCAAAAATATTAAGTAACAACAGAGAAAAAGGGAAATAATGTCAAGCTTCCAATTCTGCAGGGAGAAAGAAAAAAAAAGTGAATGGTTTTTCTCCTTTTGTTTAGTGAGGCTGTTTGTATATGACACTGCGGAAAAGCAAGGAGTTTATAATCAGACAGACTTTTATCATCGGCCTGTGTTTGTATCTAATCCCTAATTTTAAGAGTAGAACCACCTTCTCAAAGGGTTAGGTTTTAAAGTCAGTGAATAAGATGAAAATGAGGTACACAAATTAAGCCACATTGGAAAATATACTGTCTCTTAATAAATAATAATAGACAATTGTCTTTCTCACTTATTTGATATGGTATGTTCAATACCATATAAATTAGTTGGTGTATGTTTAAGGATTACATCATACAAAACAAATAAACTCTACTTTCTCACTCAGTGTTAAGAGTGAAATTGCAGGCGGGATCATCTGTATTATTTAGATTGTCATTTTGTGTCATATCTTCCTTCCAATAAATATTAGTGAATTCTTGTAAGACTATTGACTATGCATGTATAATGTGACACCATTGCAAAGATATATAAGCTTCCTTATCAGTAAAATAATGAAAATAGCATCTCTTTCACAGATCTACTGAGAAAATTAAGTGAGATAACATACATAAAGTACTTAAGAGAGTGCATGTCACAAAGTAGGCACTTAATAAATTATAGTTATCATTAGTTTAGTTAAGCAAATAATTAATAAACATTAATGATGGGAATAAAGAATTGCCTTTCAACTTTGAAGTTAGGGACAAAGCTCTGCTCCTGCCCCAAAACACACACAAAGCTATTTTCATAAGGGGAATAACATGATTGGTTTTATGTTTTAGAAGGATGCACTAATTATTCCATTTGCCTCTTCAATTCCTCTCTATTTTCCTCCTTCCTCTGTGCCCTAAAAGCCTGACTTTATAAGTAAACTGCATCAGCTGGGTTCCCTGGCTTCCAGTTTGGGTTTGGCTAATAAAAGACACTGACAGGAGACTCAGGGGAGAAAGGAAGATAAGGTCAGTACTTGTTTCTCCATTTCCCTCCAGAGCATGGTTTAGCATCGGATATGTTCTTCTGACAAGCACCACAGCTACTGTCACCTCCCATAGCTAGAACTCTCTCTCTCCAGCTTGTGGTGGATGCTTCTTATCCTGACCCCTTCGGACAACTGCTTCTTTTTGTTTCATGAAGACAGATTGTAGGAGTAGAAGACTGGGAGTAGAAAGAATGGTTAGAAAGTACTTGCAGACAGGAAATAATGAGATCTAACCAAAGCAAGGGATGATGAGTCAGAGAAAACAGGGGAAAAATAAGATGCATTTAGAATAGATCTAATATAGGTTAGAAAAGTAATTTAAGTAATTAGATGAAAGAGCAAGGGAGAGAATAAGTCTAAGAGGATGTCCAAGTATTTTGCTTTAGCAAATGAATAAAGACTGATGCCATTCACGGAGACAGGGAGGTGCAATCATCTGATCTGTTCACTCTCATCACACAGTTTCTATAATCATTCATGTCAGCAAATTTATCATTTGCTTCTGTTTTATTCAGTATTTTATGGGCAGCATATTTATTTTGAAATTCATCTGTGTTGAGGTGTGTTTTCCTTTTAAGTGCCAAGTACTATTTCATTGTGTAAATCATATATGTTTATATATTCACCTGTTGATGGACATTGGATTTGTTTCCTAATTTTGACTATTGCAAATAAGGCTGCTACAAACATTAACATCTACACCTTGGATGCTTTCATTTCTCTTACAGAAATATATATAGAGACTTTAATAACTGAGTTGTATGCAGGTATAACTTTAACTGTTTAAGGAACTGCCAAAATGGTTTTCCAAAGTGGTTTCACCATTTGACATACAACCAAGTATTGTGTGAAAGTGCCAGTTTCCCCACATCCTCACCAACACTTGATATGGTCATTCCTTTTAAGTATTCTAAAAAGTATGTAGAGATAGCTCATTCTGTATTTATGTTGTATTCCTCTTATTCCCTGATGAATAATCATACTGAGCACGATTTAGTGTGCTTATTTTCTATCTATAAACCTTTATTTTCCTGTTTTCTTTTAGATTCAGGGGGATGCGTGTAGAGTTTTGTTACATGGATATATTGCATAATGGTGAATTTGGGGCTTCTAATGCCTCCACCACCCAAATGGTGAACATTGTACCCAATAAGTAATTTTTCAACCCTCACTGCCTTTCCACCCTCCCCCCTTTGGAATTCTAAGCATCTGTTATTTCCCTCCATGTGCCCATGTGTATACATTGTTTAGCTCTCACTTATAAGTTAGAGTAGGTAGTATTTGATTTTCTGTTTCCGAGTTATTTCACATAACATAATGGCCTCCAGCTTGATCCATGTTGTTGCAAATGAAATGACTTCATTAGTTTTTAATGCCTCATAGTATCCCATGATGTATATATACCATATTTCCTGTATGCAGTCATCCACTGATGAACACTTAAGTTGATCCCATGACTTTGCTACTGTGAATAATGTTATGATAAATATGTGTGTGTGTGTCTTTTTTATATAATAATAATTTTTTTCTCCTTTGGGTAGATACCCAGTAGTGAGATTGCTGGATCGAATGGTAACTCTATTTCTAGTTCCTTGAGAAATCTCCATACTATTTTCCATAAAGGTTGTACGAATTTACATTCTCACCAATAGTGTATAAGTGTTCCTTTTCTTCCACATCTTCACCAGCATCTGTTTTTTTACTTTTTAATAATAGCCATTCTGAGTGGTTGCAAGATGGTTTTAATTTGCTTTTCTCTGATGATTAGTGATGTTGAATATTTACTCATATATTTCTCTAACCCTTATAGTCATATATCTTCTTTTGAGAAATGACTGCTTATGTTCTTTGTCCACTTTTTTAATGGAGCGATTTGCTTTTTTATTGTTGAGTTGTTTGCGTTCCTTATAAATCCTGGATATTGGCCAGGCTTGGTGGCTCAGCCTGTAATCCCAGCAATTTGAGAGGCAGAGGCGAGTGGATTGCCTGAGCCTGCGGGTTTGAGACCAGCCCAGGCAACTTGGGGAGACCTCGTCTCTACAATAAATTAAAAAAACCTAGCCAGGCATGGTAGTGCATGCCTGTAGTTCCAACTACTTGGAAGGCTGAGGCAGAAGGATCTCCAGAGCCCAGCAGGTCGACACTGGAGTAGCTGTGAGTGTGCCACTGCACTCCAGCCTGGGTGACGAAGTGAGGCTCCAACTCAAAAAAAAAAAAAAATCCTGGATATTAGTCCTTCATCAGATGCATAGTTTGCAAATATTTTCTTCCGTTCAGTAAATTGTCTGTTTACTCTGTTAATTATTTATTTTGCTGTGCAGAAGCTTTTTAGTTTAACTAAATCTCATTTGTCCGTTTTAGGTTTTTTGTTTTTGCATTTTCTTTTGAGGCCTTAGTCACAAATTCTTTGCCTAGGCTAATGTTCAAAGGAGTTTTTTCTAGGTTTTCTTCTAGGATTTTTATAGTTTGAGGTCTTAAGTCTTTAATCAGTTCATTGTGGGAATGTGGCTTTATTTCTGGGTTCTCCATTTTGTTCCATTTATCAATGTGTCCATTTTTGTATTAATACCATGCTGTTTTGGTTACTATTGCCTTATAGCATAATTTGAAGTCAAGTCGTGTGATGTCTCCAACTTTGCTATTTTTGCTTAGTATTGCTTTAGCTATTTAAGTTCTTCTTTTGTTCCATATGAACCTTAGGATTTTTTTTTTCTAATTCTGTGAAAAATGACTGGTAATTTGATACAAATTGCATTGAATTTGTGGTTTTCTTTTGAATATTTTAATGATATTGATTCTTCCAGTCCATGAGCACAAGATGTTTTGCTATTAGTGTGTCATCTAATGATTTCCTTCATCAGTGTTTTGTAATTCTCCTTGTAGAGATCTTTTGCCTTCTTGGTTAAATGTAGTTCTATGTGTGTGTGGCTATTGTAAATGGCATTGAGTTTTTAAAAATTTGTTTCTTATCTTGAATGTTAAGGTAAAAAAATGCTATGGATTTTTATACATTGATTTTGTATCCTAGAACTTTTTACTGAAGTCATTTATCAAGTTTAGGAATCTTTGGGGGCAGTCTTTAGGGCTGTCTAGGTATAAGATCATGTGATCAGTGAACAGAGATCATTTGACTTCCTCTTTTCTAATTTGGATGCATTTTACTTCTTTCTCTTGCCTGGTTGTTAAGACTAAGACCACAGTACTATGCAGAATAGCAGTGCAATTCCTATCATATTACCAATGTCATTTTTCACAGACTTAGAAAAAAATAATCTTAAAATTCATATGGAACAAAAAAAGAACCCAAATAGCAAAGCAATCTTAAGGGAAAAAAAGAAGGCAGCATCACATTATGAGACTTCAAATTATACTACGTAACGTGGTAAAAGTAGGCATCCTTGTCTTGTTCCAGTTCCTTAGGGAGAATGTGTTCAACATAACCCCTCCAATATGATGTTGGTTGTTGGTTTGTCATTTATAGCTTTTATTATTTGAGGTATGTTTCTTCAAAGGCTAGTTTGTTAAGAGTTTTTATCATGAAGAGGTGTTCAATTTTATCTAATGCTTTTTCTGCATCTATTGAGATGGGTTTTGTTTTTAATTCTGTTTATATAGTGAATCAAATTTACTAATTTGTGTATGTTAAAAAATCTTCACATCTCTGGAATAAAATCCACTTGATCATAATATATTATCTTTTTTTTTGAAAGAGACAGAGTCTTGCTCTGTCACCCAGGCTGGTGTGCAATAGCATGATCCCTACAACCTTAAACACCTATGTACAAGAAATCCTCTCACCTCAGACATGCAATTAGCTGGAACTGCAGTCGCACACTACCACACCTGGCTCCTTTTTCATTTTTGTGTGTGTGTGTGTGTGTGTAGAGATCAGGTCTCATTATGTTGCCCATGCTGTATAGAAACTACTTGACTCGAGCAATCCTCCTGCCTCAGCTTCCCATAGTGCTGGGATTATAGGTGTCAGCCATCATACCTGGCTGTATTCTTTTGGATGTGCTGTTGGATTCAGCTTGCTAGTATTTTATTGAGGAATTTTGCATTATGTTTATCAGGGTTATTGGACTGTGGTCTTCTTTTGTTGTTGTTGTGTGCTTACCTGATTTTAGAATCAGGATGATATTGGTTTTGCAGAATGATATAGAGAAGAATCCCTCCTCTTCCTCAATTTTAAAAAATAGTTTCAATAAATTAGTACCAGCACTTCTGTGTACATCAGCGGCCCCCAACCTTTTTGGCATAAGAGACCAGTTTCATGGACGACAATTTTTCCATGGACCAGAGTGGGGAAATTGTTTCAGGGTAATTCCAGCACATTACATTTATTGTGCACTTAATTTCTATTATTATTACATTGTAATGTATAATGAAATAATTTTACAGCTTGTTTTCCTGCAACTAGATGGTCCCATCTGGGGTGATCGGAGACAGTGACACCCAAAGTGTGTTGCTTATGTCCAGTCTACTCCATAATCTCATTTTGGTTGTTGACACTGCAGAAAACTCTGCTTCACAAAGACAGGATTTGGGAAATGAAAGCTGGCTTTTCAGTGCTTTTGTGGCAATCTCAAGACATTTCACCCAGAACGTATGAAGATCTGAAGTTGTCCAAAACATAATTTTAAGGCTACCATCATTTGTGATTTCAAGCAATTGATCCTCTTCTAGCATGAACAAAGTCGATTCACCTGGCTTATTCACAGATGGGTCACAGATCCACTACTTTCCAGTTCATGGGTGGGGGCTTTCTTTTGTGGTTGAGAAGTAATGCTCAAACTCTTTTGAAAGCTGAGATAGGTGAGCATGCACTAACTGGGAGAAAGAAGGCCCTGGCTCAGACTCTTTCAAAATCTCTGCTAATATTTGAAACATGTCAAAAACACCAGTGTTCACTTTTCACCCCCATAACTCCAGTTTGGCTTTGAAAGTAGCCACTTTATCTGCCGACTTGAACACAATTGTCATTCTCTCTTTAAGTGACAGATTGAGTTCATTGAGCAGGTTGAATATGTCACAGAAGTAAGCAAATTTTGTGACCCATTCTGTGTCACTGAAATGTGCTTCCAGTGGTGACTGTTTTTCTAAAAGAAATCTCTCAAGTGGCTCTCATAACTCAAAAGCTCTGGCCAGTGATCTACCTTTAGAAGGTCAACTCACTTCTGTATATAAGAAAAGACGTGTGTGTTCTACGTCCATCTCCTCACAGAGCTGTGTGAACAGACATGAGTTAAGGGCAGGTACTTGAATGGGTTGGTAATTTTATTTTAATTTTTTGAGTTGGAATCTCACTGTGTCACCCAGGCTAAAGTGCAGTGGCATGCTCACCAAAGCCTCAACTTGTTGAGCTCAGGTGAACCTTCTGTATCAGCCTTCCAAGTCGCTGGAACTACAGGTATGCGACACACATGGGGCTAACTTTATGATTTATTGTAGAGATGAGGTCTCGCTATGTTGCTCAGGCTGGTCTCGAATTCGTGAGCTCAGGCCATCCCCTTGCCTCCGCCTCTCAAAGTGCTGGAATTATAGGCATGAGCCACCATGCCCAGCCGATTAGTCTTTTTTTGCTGTTGTTGCCAGAGTCTCACTCTGTCACCCTGGCTGGAGGGCAATGGCACGCTCATGGCCACCGCAGCCTTGACCTGTGGGCTCAGGCAAGACTTCTGTCTCAGCCTTGCAAGGAACAGGAACTACAGGTATGTGCCACCATGCCTGGCTAATTTTTCTTGATTTATTGAAGAGATGAAGTCTCACCAAGGTGCCCAGGCTGTTCTCGAACCCCTGAGCTCAGGCAATTCTCTCGCCTCTGCCTCCCAAAGTAATGGGATTACAAGACTGAGCCACCGTGCCTGGCCGTGGTTGGTAATTTTTTTTTAATGTTTCTTTTTTTTTAATTTAAAGATGTGGGGTACAATTCAGGGTTAGGTATACAAATGTTCATTATGCAGGTACCCTTGTTGATGAGGTATGCCCCTCCTTCCCCTGGCAGTTTCCCTTAAGTGCCAATCCCACCCCCCCTCCCCTGGGAGTTTCCCACTTCTGTCAATCCCTTTCTTATAGTATTATGATGATTGTTCAAGGTCCACTTATGAGTGAGAACACGTGGCACTCTGTTCCTTGTTTCTGTGATAGATCACTGAATACGATAGACTAAATCCATCCAAGTTGCTGAGAAGTCCATATGTTTGCCCTTCTTTATGGGTGCAAAATATTCCATTGTGTATATGTACCACATTTTTTTATCCAGTCCAGCTTCAAGGGGCAGCATGGTTGGTTCCATGTTTTTGCTATTGCGTGTGCAGAATGACCTGAGTTCCTCCGCGTATATTCCCAATAGGGGAATTGCTGGATCATACAGAAGGTCAATGTCTAGTTCATTCAGAAATCGCCGCCTTCCAAAGAGGTTGCACTAAAAACCTTCCAAAGAGGTTGCACTAGTTTGCATTCCCACTAGCAGTGTAGAAGTGTTCCTTTTTCTTTTTTTCGAGAAAGCAAGATTTATTGAGAGTATAGAAAATCTCCCACAGTGGGAGTGGACCCGAGGGGATTGTCAAAGTGTTCCCTTTTCTCTGCATCCTTGCCAGCATCTGTTGTTGTTTGTTTTATTAATGATGGCCATTCTTATTGGGGTTAGGGGGTATCTCAATGTGGTTTTGATTTGCACTTCTCTGATGATTAGCGTGCCTATATATCTTCTTTTGAGAAGTGTCTAATCATGTCTTTTTTTTAATGGGCGTTTGTTTTTTTCCTTTCAGCGTGTTTGAGTTCCTTGTTGATCCTAGATGTTAGGACTTTGTCAGATATACAGTTGGCAACAAAATAGGAGAAAGTGATTGGTAATTTTAATCACGTCCTACAAAATGTTTTTAAGTTCAGATGACATTTTTTGACTACCCAGCATTTCTCTGTGGATGACACAGTGGTAGAATCACATTCAGAAGTGGCCTCTTTGACCCAAGCAGTGAAATCAAAAAGCCATCCAGTCTTTCTGGCAGTCATTCCATCTGTGCATATACTGCCACAAAATTGCCAATTCAGTTTTCCTGATATGTAATTATTCAAAAACTTGTATAGTTCTGCAGCTGTGGTATTGATTAGCAACAAAACTGCCCATAATATATCCTCATGCACATCCTCCTGAGAAATAGATCACACAAAAAACAAGCATTGTAGCCTTGTTGTCAATATTGGTATTCTCGTCAACCTGGTTTGCATACCTCAGTGACTCATTAGTCCTCTCTAACAGATGTGTCTCAGTATCCTCTGCTATTTCATCAATTTGTCTAGTTATGGTGCTAGCTGAAAGAGGAAAACATGCCACCTTTTGAATCACAGTCTCTCCTAAAAGTTCACAACGAATGTCCTTAGCAGTAGGCAGGATCAACTCTTCATCAATAGTAAAGAGCTTCTTAGCTTTAGCAATGCAGTTAGCCACTATGAACAATGCTCTCAGTGCAGACACATTTGATGAAGCGATGGCCTTGAATAATTGCTTCTGTTCTTATGTTCGTGCTTTTTTTTTTCTTTTGAAAAACTCCAAAGACTTGTCTTTTAATGCAGGGTGCTTCGTCTCCATGTGGCAAAGCAGTTTTGAAGGCTTTATGGCTTCATTGGGAAGCCCGTGGCCACATATTATACAAAGCAGGTTTGGAGGATATGAATCATCTTTTGCAATGAACCTGTAATTTAAGTAGGACTCTTGGTATTTTCTTTTAAATGCAGCTTTATTTTTGTTGGCAGTCTTAGAGTCTTCTGCTGTTTCATCATTGGGTCTTTCCCCCTTTTCAAAGAAGCTCTACAGTGACATTTGTTTTTTTACTCATTTTGGCTAGGGTTAGCTTATGGGCTTACCAAAACTGTGACTGAGACAAGAGTACAGTGCAGGAAAGTGGTGTCAATGGAAGTGGTAAATAAAATAGTGGGTTGGACAGGCATGGACTAAAATAAGTGTTGGATTCTGACATATAGCCTGAAAACAGGTGCAACTGTACAGTTAAATTACATCGACTCACTTGTCACTCACTGACAAGTTTTGATATGTGTCTGCAAGCAATTGATTTTTTGTGGTCTCTGTGTAGTCAAACGCCACTGCTAATGTTAATCTGTATTGCAGCCACTCCCCAGTGTTAGCATCGCATCACCCCACCCCCCACCCCCCACCGCAGATCACCAGGTATTAGAATCTTATAAAGAGCATGGGGGTGGGGGGGGGAATGGTTGCAGGATGATTCAAGCATGTTACATTTATTGTGCACTTTGTTTCTATGATAATTACATTGTAATATATAATGAAATAATTATCCAATTCACCATAATGCAGAATCTGTGGGAATGTTGAGCTTGTTTTTTGGCAACTAGATGGTCCGTCCCATCTGGAGGTGATGGGAGACAGCACTAGCATCACCACCTCAGCTCCACCTCAGATCATCAGGAATTAGATTCTCATAAGGAGCACACAACCTAGATCCCACACACGAGCAGTTCACAAGGGTTTGCACTCCCATGAGAATCTAGTACCACTGATGATCTGACAGAAGGCAGAGCTCAAGCAGTAATGCAAGCGATGGGGAGTGGCTGAAAATATAGATGAAGCTTCACTTGCTCACCTGCTGCTCACCTCCTGCTGTACAGCCCAGTTCCTAACAGGCCACTGACTAGTACTGGTCCTTGGCTCGGGGGGTGGAGACCCCGTTGTACATCTAGGAAAATTGGGCTGTGAATTTAATCTAATCCTGGACTTTTTCTGGTTGGGAGATTTTTTTTTTTTTTTACTACTGCTTCAATTTCATTATTTGCTATTAGTCTGTTCAGAATTTATATTTCTTCCTAGTTAAATCCTGAAAAGAGTGTATTTCCAGGAATTTCTTCCTTTCCTATAAGTGATCTAGTTTTTGCACCTAGAGATGCTCATACTAGTCTCTGATTATCTTTTGTATTTCTCTCATATCAGTTTATTCACCTTCATTATTTTAATGTTTTATGTCACCTTTATTATTTCTGATTGTATTTGAAGCCTCTTTTTTTCTTGGCTATATTAGTTAGCAGTCTGTCAATTTTGTTTATCTTTTCAAAAAACAAACTTTTTGTACCTTTTTTTGTGGTCTCAATCTCCTTTAGTTCTGCTTTGATCTTTCGGTTTTCCTTTCTTCTGCTAGCTTTGGGTTTGATTTGTTCTTGTTTTGCTAGTTCCTTGAGATGTGATATTAGGTTGTTAACTTGAGGTCTTACCACCTTTTGACATAGACATTTAACACTATACACTTTCCTCTTAGCACGATTTTGCTATATTTCAGAGGTTTCAGTGTGTTGTGTTTCTATTTTTATCATCTCAATCTTTTTAAATTTCTGCCTTAATTTTGTCATTTACCCAAGATCTTTCAAGATCAAGTTGTTTAGTTTCCATGGCATTTGTATAGTTTTGAGATTTTCCCTTGGCATTGATTTCTAATTTTATTCCACTATGAACTGAGAAGATACTTAATATGATTTTTAAAAAATTTATTGAGACTAGCTTTATGGCTACAGTCTATTTTGCATATTGTCTATTTTGAAGTATTTTCCATGTGCAGATGAGAAATCATGTACATTCTACAGAGTTGGGTAGAATATTTTGTAAATATCTATTAGGTTCATTTTTCCAGAGTCCAGTTAATGTCCAGATTTTTGTTGTTGTTGTTGTTATTGATTAATGTCCAGATTTTTTCTGCCTCAGTGATCTGCCCCATGCTGTCAGTAGGGTATTGAAATCCTGCACTATTATTGTATAATAGTCTAGCTTTTTTCTTAAGTCTATTAGCATTTGTTTCATGAACCTGAGTATTGCAGAATTGAGTACATATATATTTAGGATAGTTATGTATTCTTGTTAAATTAAACCTTTTAGCCTTGTATAATGACCTCCTTTGTTTGTTTTGTGTCTATTTTATCTGATATAAGTATAGTTACTCCTGCTCATTTGTGTGTGTATGCTGGTGTGTGTTGTATATCTTTTTCTACCTCTTTACTTTGATTCTATGGGTGTCTTTCCACATTAACTGGGTCTGTTACAGACAAAGAATGGTTGGATCTTTTTAAATCAAATTTTCTAGTCTATATCTTCTAATTGAGCATTTAGGTCATTTATATTCTTGATATATGAGGTTTTGTTTCTATCATAATGCTGTTTCTTTTTTTTCTTTCTTTTTTTTTTTTTTTTGAGTTGTAGTCTCACTTAGTTGCCCAGGCTGGAGTGCAGTGGCACGCTCACGGCCATCCCAACGCCGACCTACTAGGCTCCAGCGATCCTTCTGCCTCAGCCTTCCAAGTAGCCGGAACTACAGGTGCATGCTACCATGCCCGGCTAATTTTTTATTTATTGTAGAGACAAGGTCTCACCAAATTGCCTGAGCTGGTCTTGAACCTGCGGGCTCAGGCAATCTACTTGCCTCAGCCTCCCAAAGTGCTGGGATTGCAGCCTGAGCCACCGAGTCCAGCCCATAATGTTGTTTCTAATGTTTATAATTACTTTGAACACTTCTTATAGCGTCCATCTAGTGATGACAAATTCCATTATTGTTTGCTTGTCTGAGAAAGACTTATTTATCCTTCATTTATGAAGCTTAATTTTGCAGATTATAAAATTCTTGGCAATTCTTCTTAAAGAACAATGAAAATAGGACGTCACTTTTTCCTGGATTTCTGCTGAGAAGGCCACTCTTAGTCTGAAGGGTTTTTCATTATAGGTGATCTCACTTCTCTCTAACTACTTTTAGGACTTGTTCCTTTACATTTACTTTGGATAGCCTGATAACTGTATGTCTTGAGGAGATTCATCTTTTTTTTTAGATTAGAAAATATAGTTTACTTAAAAGTAAATTAGAGAGAGAGAGAAGATTCACCTCCCCAAGGTAAGGGAGGGGACCAAAGCCAGGAAGCATGGCAACAGTTATAGCTCAATGAGTACATGGCCACACCAGAGTCTAGCAAGGAAAGGCCAATGAGATCCATCTCACGGACTCTTCCAGTTGTTCTTTGAGCTTCTTGGATCTGAATGTCAAATTCCCTAGCCAGACCAGGGAAACTTTCCTGAATTATTCTGTCAAATACATTTTCTAAGCTTCCTGTTCTTCCTCAGGAATACTATAACTCCTAGATTTTGGTCACATTACATAATTTCATATTTATTTATTTTTAAAAATTATCTTTTCTTAATTTTTGCTAACTGGTTTAATTCAAAGAATCAATCTTCAAACCTGGAAATTCTCTTTTCCCCTTGGTCTAGTCTAGTCTATTGTTAAAGCTTTCAACTATATTTTGTAATTTTTCAATAAATTTTTCATTTCCAGAAGTTTTAAAAAATGTATGTATATGTATGTGTATCTATCTATCTATATCTTGTTAGTAATTTTTCATTCATATTCTGAATTCTTTTTCTGATTACTTTGCATTGGTTTTCAACTTTCTTTTGGATCTCATTGAGTTTCCTTATAATCCATAACTTTAATTCTTTATATGTCATTTCAGAATGTTCATTTTGGTCAGACTCCATTGCTAAAGAGCTAGTGTAATCCACTGGAGATGTTGAAATGTGTGCTCTTACACTGATTTCTTATCTGGAGAAGCTGTCTCTTCTTATTTTTTTAATTTGCTTTCATTTGAATGGTACTTTTTCCCCCTATCTTAAGGATGTGATGTATGCTATGTATATTACATATGGCTTCGATTAGGGGTGCCTTCAGAGGGTCAAGGTTCTGTATGAGTTCCTTGGTTATAGATAGCTATCAAATGCTTATTGTTGTAACAATGTATTGGGGATATGAACCGATTCAAATCTTCAACAGAGCTGGAAGTGCAGAGATCTTGGTGAGTTTACCTTATTGCCCAGCATCATGCCCGTCAGTTTTTGTTTTGTTTTTTTAATTGGGTTGTGCAGTTCAGTCTCCAGTCCAGTAGGTGGCACTTACAAGTAAGAGACAGCTCACTCTCAGATACTCCAATGACAAACAGAAACATCCACTCTGATAGGGATGGCAAGAGGTTTTGATGGTGGAATGCTCTAAAGTCTTCACGGAGAAGTGGGGAGAGGCCTGCGCCAGATCCTCGACCTGGGCAGGCAGGAACACCAATTTTTGTTACAACCAAGGGTTGCAACCTTCAGTCCAAAACACCATTCTTTATCTCCAGGCCTCAATACAACTGAGGTCCGCAGAAAACCCCCAGCTCGTGGCTACTGTGGAAATAGCCTCGGAGTGATACCCTTTTGTCAACCAGAACAAACAACTCTGCAGCTAGAATACTCCTACTCTGCATAGGGAGGGGGCAATGAGCCTCATCTTTTGTGCAAGCCCTGATTGGCAGGCACACCTTTAGGGGGGTGCAGCCACTCCAAATAGCGCCGGAAAGACTGTTTCCAAGTGTACTTGTGTCAACCCCCAGCCGGAAAAGCTGTGGCTGCATCCACAGGAGTAGATGGAGGAAAGGAAAGAAGACACTCCACATCCATTTCGGCCATTGCGCTGCCTATCCAATGAAGCTGAATAACACCATCCTTGCAGAGATCAGAACTCCACCCACATCTCTGCTGGCACCTTCTGATCACAAGCAGAGGGGCTCTCAGACAGGGGAAAGCATGTGATCTGCTTTCCTTTGTCCCAAGGGACACTTTGGCAGGTTATAATCCCCTTTCCCCTAGGGACGGCCACACTGAGGGCTAAAACTCAAAGGATCTTAAAGCTCCCCCCAAGAGTCCTGCTGGTTCCTGTGATTGCCACAGTCAGAGTGGATTCTGGAAATGTTGATGGGTGATCTAGTGATGTGGGGACACAAGGGCTGAGATTCCCAGAGCAGGATAGTGGCCCACAATGGGTGCACAACCATATGGTGCCCCACACATCAGCTCAATTTTGAGGAAAGAAAAAGCAAACCTTCATGAGCTGGCCACCCTGCACTCTGCCCTCCAGAAGTTCCCTAATCGTCAATATCGGTGCATGACTTATGAGGGCAAAGGGGCTCTCTGATAATTTGGCAGTCGGCAGTCTGAAAGAGCAAAGAAACACTCCCAAGTACCTTTTTCATGGAACTCCAAGTTCTTCAGGGGTCAATCTCTGCCAGACTCTTGCTGCCTTTTCTCACTCCAGCCTCTTCCTGTGGGTTCTCCAACAGGTTCTGACACTCTTCCCTCAGCATTCTACTCCCTCCATCGTCATTCATCTGTGACTTTGGATCTTCTTTCTGAGGATAACTGTCATCTGATGTCTCTAGTCAGCCACAGTTCAGGAAGCTGGAAAGTCAATATCAAGGCAGAACAAGTGTCTGGTGAGGGCCCCACTTTTTAGTTCATAGATGGTGCTTTCTAGCTGCATCCTCACAATGGTGAAAGGCCATATATCTTCTTTAGCGAAGTGTCTGCTTGAATCTCTTCCCCATAAAATGGAGGCTTTTTATTTGTTTTATTGAGTTTTGAGAGTCCATTAAATATTCTGAATGCATACTGTTATCAGACATATGATTTGCAAATATTTTTTTCCACACTGTGGTTTATCTTTTCGTTTTTTTACAATATCTTTCAAAGAGCAGAAGATCTTAATTTTTATGAAGTCCAATTTATCATTTTCTTGTTTTGTGAATCATTCTTTGGTATCATAGCCGAAAACTCTTTACCTAAGTTGAGAACACAAGGATTTTCTCCTTTGTTTTCTTCTAAAAGTTTTATAGTTTTAGCATTTATATTTAGAGCAATGATAAATTTTGAGTTAAATTTTGAAATGACATGAGGTAAGATCATACATGACTTTCTTTTTGCATAGAGATATCCATTTGTTCTAGTATTATTTTTTGAAAAGACTTTCTCCACTGAATTTTTTTGTTTGAGAATCATTTGACAATATGTGTGGGTGCATTTCTGAACTCTGTAGTCTGTGTTATGGATCAATTTATTTATCTTTACTCCAATATTAAACTGTCTTGATTACTGTAGCTTTATTAAGAAAGTCTTGAAGGCATGTCATGTCATTCATCCAACTTTGTTCTTTTTTAAAGAGTATTGACTATTCTAGGTTATTTACATTTTCATATAAATTTAAAAATCTGCTTGATAACTTCCACAAAAATGCTGCCTGGAATTTGATTGGGATAATGCTTAATCTATCGACCAATTTGGAGAGAATTAATCTTAATGATATTGAGTTGTCTAATTCACTAACATAATATATATCTTCATTTATTAAATATTTTTAAATGTATCTCAGTAATGTTTTACAGTTTTCAGTGTAGATCCTGAATACCTTTTCTTCAGATATATAATTAAACATTAAAAAATCTACTGATATAATTAAAGATAATTTTTGATTTTTAATTTCCAACTGCTCTTTGCTAATATAATTTGGGAGATAATTCTCCGTGAATATTTTTATGCTTCTGCATGATCCAGGTCTTCTGAGCAAAGGGCACTTAATACGTTTGCATTACATCTCTTTAATTCTCTTCAAGTTTCTTGTAAATGGCATTTCTTCCTTAAAAGTTTCTGAGTGTAGATGGCATTTCTTCCTTAAAGGTTTTGAAGAATTCATCAGTGAAGCTATATGAGCCTGGAACTTTATTGATAGAAAAGTTAGTAACTAAAAATTAAATTCCTAAGTAGAACTTGGGTTAATTGAGTATTAATTTATTTTTGAGTGAGTTTAGATAATTTTTGCCTTTCTAGGAATTTACCCATTTTATCTACTTTGTTTAGTTCATTGTCATAAAGTTATTCATAGTATTTATTTATTACTTTTGAAAAATATCTGTGAAATCTTATGTGAAAGAAAGTTATAAAAGTTCTCCTTCCTTAGATTGTCTGACAATGTTTTTTCTAGGCTTTTTATTTTATCTTACTTTTTCATGGTCAAAGGATTATAAGCCTTTGCCAATTATTAGAACTCTTGGCTTTATATTAAAATAATTACTCAACTGTTAAAAGTATACATTGTAATCCTAGGCAGCTTTATCCTCTCCAGCTTGACAAATATTCATTTCTTCTTCCAAAATTTCTCATTATTTAATTATGCCAGAGAGGGTTATCAAAGTTTTTAAACTTTTTAATTTATTAAATAAACAGTATGTGAGGCTTTTTTTTGTATAGATACATAAATTTGATGACAGTAATTATATTTCTATATAAACTGTTAATTCTGCCCAAATTAGCAAATACAAACACTCCAAGAATCTAAATACCAAAACATACAATTAAGTCATATTGGGTATCTATAAAAGCTTTTATTACTTTGGATTTCTATGGCTGTTTCTTTTTTTAAGCAAACTGAATTTGTGTGCATCCATCATTAAGGTTCATTCTAAAGGAAAATGGAAAAATAATGCATCATCACCTACTTGCCTTAAAGACACAATTAACTAGATGAAAAATATCTTGATATTTTCCCAATCATTTCAGTTTTAATCCAAAACCCAACAATACAAACACACATAGAGTATTATATTTCATTTTTTTAAATTGTATTTTTTCAATCCAGTATAATGAAGAAAATAGACTAAAATGAAAGAGCATTATGAAAATATAGAGGAAGTAACAAAATGTGTTGACTCAAATTTGCAAGCTTCTGTAAATTTTTGTGGGCCCCAAAATGGAAAGATTGTTTAGTACTACTATTGAATTTTGGTATAATTTTACAGTACACTGAATCTTAATGTCTAGACTGGTCTTGATTTTTCTGAAGTGTTTGTTAAGGTTTCCAACTCCTGCTGCTGCAGTAGTTATCTGGAGATTAATCCATAAAGAATCAGATATCTGGGGAAAGTCACATTTGTTTTAAATATGTATTTTCTTCTGTGTGGTTTTCTGAGTGATTTTCTTCTGTGCCTAGAGGGGAATGAAAAACACTTATTCCTCTAACAGGAAGCCTGGAGAAGTATCCAGCTTAGCTATATGGTTGGTGCAGTTTCCTGTTACATTCCAGGAATTGTTCTTGGGTGTAAACAGTCATCTTCCAGGGGGCAGGTCATGGCTGCATCTGCCTTGTCTATCACTCCACACTTGTAGAGTATATGAAATATCTGGCTAAGAGCTGTTAAGTTAATTCCAATATAGCACACAAACTCTATTTTTTGAATGTGTCAAATTTTCACCAAACTCATTTTAGTAAGTATAACTTTTAAGCAAACAGAATGACATGATTGATTGGATCCTATGCATCATTTCTCCAAATAAGCCATTCTTGGATTGATTGACTTTACCATATTGAACAGCATGTTTCAACAGGGAATTTCCACAAACATATTTAAGCTTTTCAACAATAAACATAATAAATAAGACTTGCCTGTAAGAATGCCCACAACATAATTGGAATCAAAGAATATCTGATTTGAGAAATATTGAAAAATAAAACACAACCTTCTGAATAATATATACTATGTAAATTATGAGTTAGGGTTTTACTTCATAGAGACGTAGAATTCTATACTCAATGACTAGCTAGAAATGTAGATAAGACATGAAGGATTAAACCCAAAGTTGATTAAGGGTGTCAACTGTGTTACATAGCCAAATGTTTGGCTATGTAAATGTAAATTAAATACAATTATTCTTTTAATTTCTGACTCTCACCAGCTACATTTCAAGTGCTCAATAGCCACATAGGGTTAGTGACTATCATTTTACACAGTATAGATATAGCACGTTTCCATCATGGCAAAAAGTTCTATTGGACAGCAGTGGTGTTCAAAATATAACATATAAAGAAAGATTTTAAAAACTAAGATAGTTGCTGTTAAGGGAAAAAAAAAGCAATAGACATATGAAATGAGCATACAGTATACAAAACATTTTACGTTCTTTCTACATAACTTCAAAAAAAACAGTTGTGTCCCACCCAATTTTTTGGCCGAAATCATTAGAAGTTTTAACTCTTATTACATATACCACAGAAGGGCAAATACAAATATTGCAGGTCCTTTAGCTTATATAATTTGGGGAAACACCTATAATTTGGGAAGCAAGTATCACAAACCTCAAAACTCAAAAAAACTGCTTCATTAGATCACAATATTTCTATGTAGTTTTATAGACAGAATAGAAAGACAATTCAATCTTTCCTCTG
Organism: Tarsius wallacei; assembly: GCA_963574415.1. Taxonomy (NCBI): domain Eukaryota; kingdom Metazoa; phylum Chordata; class Mammalia; order Primates; family Tarsiidae; genus Tarsius; species Tarsius wallacei. The sequence goes on along the minus strand of CAUYQG010059801.1, from coordinate 31,205 downwards.
GAATTGACAATTGAATTTTTTTTGAAATATGATCGCTTTATTTTCAAGTTAACTTTTCAGGGGACTAATGACAATGATTAGAGTCACAGACTCTCAGTTAAAAGGAATGTGGGAGAGCCTACAGTTTACTTCTCCCAGATGCACAAAAACATGTGACTTCACACAAGCATAAGCTTATTTGAGTTCTCACAGGTTTGTGTCCCACACACACACAGTCTGAGAAGTCCTCCATTGAATAATTCCTAACAAAAAGGAAAAATACAGTATACACATGATATGCTGATCATTGTATAAACTGCATTATCAAGGATTCGTGATGAGTGATTTTCCATATTGACTAGGTATTGGTGAGAACCAGTTCTGTGACTACAATTTTACATGTAAAATTGTACATGTCTGACTAAGGTAAGATTTTTCCACAGATAAGCTTCTGGATCCAAACACTCTAACTCTCCTTTGTTCCCACGACCCACGTAGGTCCCAGTGGCAAGTGCCACAGGACAAGCTTATCTCGTATTACAACGTGTGGTCTTAAATCCTTATTTCATGACATGAGGTAAGTCACTAGTGAGCAGGAAATAGGAATATTCCCGGAAACAATTCTTAACATGAGATAATTAGCAACAACTGGACTACACAAAAAAAATGACTGCAAACTACAAAAATATATCCACTAAACCAAAATTAAACGTATCCAACACTCAACTTCCGCTTAGCTGGAGCCCCAAAACCCCAATAGCCATTCTAGCACCAAGGGAAAGCATGATAATAATAAGCATAAACACGTGATAGCAGTCCAACTGAGTGTATTTAAATATCTTTTTTTTTTTTTGAATTGGAATCTCACTCTATCTCCCAAACTGGAGTGCAGTGGCATGCTCCCGGCCACTGTAGCCTTGACCTGCTGGGCTCTGGTGATCCTTCCGCCTCAGCCTTCCAAGTAGCCAGAACTACAGGCACGCCCCACCACGACCCGCTAATTTTTGATGTATTGTAGAGACGAGGTCTCGCCAAGTAACCGGGGCGAGTCACAAACCCGTGGGCTCAGGCAATCCACTCGCCTCGGCCTTCCCAAAGTGCTGGGATTACAGGCTGAGCCACCAAGCCCGGCCTAAAATATCTTAATTTTGCAAATTTTATGTGAAGATATGACCATGTAGCACAATGCTAGGATCCTTCCCAAGACCTTGGAAAGTGCCTATACAAGTGAAAAGCCAAGAAACTAGGTTCCATTGGTTTCATGGTAAATCCATCTCTGATAAAGAGTGCATTATTCTTTTTTTTTCTTTTTTAAGAGACAGGGTCTTGCTCTGGAGTTCAGTGGCACAATCATAACTCAGTGTTGCCTCAAGTTGCTCTTGGGGACAAGTGATCTTCCTACCTCAGCCTACCAAGTAGCTGGGACTACAGGTAGGTGCCACCATACCCCGCTAAAAAGTTTTATTTTATCTTTTTTTACGTAGAAATGGGATCTCACTATGTTGCCCAAGCCAGTCCTGAACTCCTGGCTCAAGTAATCCTCTTGCTTCAGCATCCCAAATGCTAGGATTATAAGCGTGGGTCACGGTGCCCAGCCAGGATGCATTCTTTACCAATACCGAGAACTGAAGGGTAAAATTAGAAATATAAGCATTTTAATTAAATATGATATAAATTTCCTATCAGGATTGCCAGACCTTGACATTAATAGACATAGATATACAAGTTCAATATTCAAGAAGTTGTTTACTTCTTATTAGTTATTTTGCCTTTGTTTAAAATAGAGGTGCACCTTGACTTACGATGTGGTTACATCCTGATAAATCCATCATAAACTGAAAATATCCCGAGTCATAATGGTTTCATACACCTAACCCACTGAGCATCATAGCTTATCCCAGTCTACCTTATACATGCTCAGAACACTTACATTAGCCTACAGTTGGGCAACATCACCTGATAACACATGTAGTATATTGATTGTTTAACCTCCTAATCACTACCCAGCATCACAAAGACAATATCCTACCACATAGTGCTAGCACGAAAGAAGATTTATTTTCAAAGCACAGTTTTGGGGCAGCCCTGCTTTGGGTCCCCTCCCTCCCACTGCTGGGATCTTTTCTGTCTTCTAATAAATTCCTACTTATTCACACACACAAAAAAGTACAGTCTCTTTTTCAGGTGTATCACTTTCGTGCCATCTTAAAGTCAAAAAATCATGACTTGAACCATTGTTAAGTTGAGGACCATCCGTATACTGCTACAAGATAAGTGGTAGCTTCTAAAATCTTCATAATCTAACATTTACTTTCTATAACATCGGGTAACTGAAAGCAGGTCAAAATTATATATGTTTACACTAAATTCTTTATGATAGCAGAGAAGCATAGCTATTAGTGAGTAAAGTATATTTTAAAGAAGTACATTTTAAGGGAAACTGAAAGCGGCACTCATCTTTTTTATTCTCAATTATTGTCATGCTTTACCAAATTTTTGTTCCATTCCTTGCTAAGAACAGAACAATTTTCCTCCTCTCTCTGTTATCAGGTCACATACAAAGCCCTGGTATTATGTGGCTACAAAAGTATTTTGCTTTATTTTTTTCTAAAAAGAGATAGCCTACGTCTTCTCATTTTCTTTTTCTTTCTCAGTTCCATATATTACAAACAAAAGAGCTGCCCCAGAAGGATGTTGGGTACATACCGAAACACAGAATCTTCATCACAGTCCTTTCTCTACAGCCTGACTACACTGTCCAAAAAATAAAGACCACAGAAAATCAGCAACTGTTTTCCCCTTAACAAGTTTTCTCTCTAGCACTTGTACTCTACAGTTACATGTCATATAGAGTATTCTCACTCTAAACTTTTTTCCTCTACTGTAAAATAACACAATTAATCACTTAGCCCCATTCATTTGTTTCTGTGACAACCATCACACAGTGGAATAGATATATCTGCTCCTTGATAAACTCACCTTGTAAAAGATCATATAGTTTAAAGTTTTAGGTTTATATTAGGATAGAAATTTTTAAAAATGCATTTGATCAGAGCATATTAACTTTTTAAAAAACTGGCATGAAGTAGTATCTTCACAATTGGAAAAGATGACTAACTAAGACTAAATTCTCCCAAAGTGTGATGTGTAAATATGGTTTGAAAATCATCAAATATTTCATCAGTAATCATAAGCACTGCTAATAGAGTCCACAAAAATAACTTGACCTTTCTACTTTAGAAGACAGTAATCTAGTGGAAGAAAAGGACATTAAAGGTTCTTTATGTAATAATAGCACTACATTGATATTAAATGAGAAAAATCCAAAAAAGATATGATTTATGTGACTACACATACCCTTAGAAGAATAATCTAGAGGAAGGAGTTTGAAGAACAGTTTTGGGGATGAGGTATGACATGAACACAAGAAAAGAGGCAGAACAGCAGAAGATATTTCAAAAGAGAAAGACGATCCACTTTAGTCCAAAATCAGCATGGGAAAAATATCAGGAAGAAAATATAAAATAAATGTTGTGAACAGAACGTGAATGTGAGGCTTCAATTCAAGTTAAGCATTTGATTCTATAGCTAATACAAATTCATGAGAAAAAGCCCTATAGATTAATGAAACAATGCATATTATTTGGGAGAAGTAATCTGGCAATACTATCAACAGTGTACCAATTATGGAAGGGAGATAAGAAGTAAATAAATGTATGTTATTATTAAAATTCCATATGTTGAAGTATTCTTGAGTTTGGGGGAAATTTTATCAGGCTATAGGGAAATGTTTTTATATTTATTAATCATACAAATAGCTTTTTATTTAAGAAGTTTATTTCTGTCTACACAGACAAGATTGATCCATGGTGTTTTTTATAGTGGACTCTTGATCATTTTATTAATGACATAGTTTATTTACTGCTTTCTATGTGTCTAGAACTATGCTAATTATTTCTTATCCATCTATATCCTACTTCTTGCTTACAGCAACCTCCTCTTTTACAGGAGATGAAATCTAAGCCTATAGGTTGCCACTTGCCCTAAACTATACAACCAGTAAGTGGCAGAGAAAGAATCTGAACTCAGTCTGTCACATTCAGAAACTAGCACTCTGACCACTATGCTATACTGTTACAGAATAAATCAAGAAATTTATGAACTTTCCATTTATTCTAGAACTGGTTTCATATAACAGAAAGTATCTGCTTATCTAAGTGATGAAGGAATCTTCCAGAGAATCCAGTGGGTATACCTGTGTTTGCATAGTATAGTATTTGCATATAAACTTTCTTTACATTAATTCAAATCTGCCTATAGAATACTTACTATGTTCTATATGCCAATACTAAATAGAGATAAAGAAATGAATATGACCTAGTTACTCCTCTAAATACCTCAAATTCTTATCGGGAAAATAAAAATGTAAACCAATACATTAAAATATATTAAATTAAAAATTTACTAGAGATTTTCAACAGCAGATTTGAACAGTCAGAGAAGAGAATTGGCAAACTTAAAGATAGGTCAATTGAGATCATCCCATCTGAGGAACAGAAAGTAAAATAAATTTTTAAAAATGAACAGAGTTTTAGAAAACTGTTGGACACCATCAAGTATTTCAACATGTGCATAACGGAAGTTCCAGAAGGAAAAGAGAGAGATAAGGGGAAGAAGGAATATCTGAGGAAACAATAGCTGAAACTTTTCAAAGGTAGAAAACATTAATCTATAAATAGAAAAATCTCTGCAAACTCCAAGTGGGTTAAACTCAGAAATTCACACCTACTCATGTCATAATCAAATTGTCAAAAAACAAAGAGAGAACTTTAAAAGCAACAGCAAAGAAACAAGTCATTATGTACAAAGGATCTTCAATGAGATTAACAACTGAGCTCTCATTTATTGCAGCTCTGTTCACAATAGCAAAAACATGGAATCAACTATGTTGCCCATCGAAGCTGGACTGGATAAAAAAAATGGGGTACATATACATAATGGAATATTATGCAGCCATAAAGAAGGACAAATATATGGACTTTGCAGCAACCTGGATGGATTTGAAATCGATCATACTCAGTGATTTATCACAGAAACAAAGAATAGAGTTCCATATGTTCTCACTCATAAGAGGACCTTGAACATTTACAATGCTATAAGAAAGCAAGTGGCAGTAATGGGAAACTGTCGGGGTGGGGAGTGGGATTGGCAGTTGAGGGCAAATGCTAAGGGAGGGAGGGGCACACCTCATCAACAAGGGTACCTGCATGATCAATGTTTATATACCTAACCCTAAATTGCACCTCACATCTTTATAATAAAATTTTTTTAAAAATCAACGTTTGTATACATAACCCTGAATTGAACCCGACATCTTTATAATAAAAAAAGAAAAAGAAATACTTTATTGCTAAAAAACAAACAAACAAACAAACAAAAAAAACACGAGTTCTCATCAGAAATCAGAAATCCAGGAAGCAGTAGAATTATATATATATATATTAACACCCCTCCCCTTAATCCACAAGGAATAGGTTTCAAGAGTACTAGTGGATGCCTGAAACTACAGATGATACCAAACCTGATTGCTGTCAGTTGGTACATGTTTCTGTTCATGTCTTTCACCCACAAATTTAATGCCTTTTCCATCTTAACTAAGCACTCATTATGCAATGTGACCATAGCTTTTGCAGTCTGAGATGCAACAACAAACTAGTATGAATTTCTTTTTTCTTCTTTACAACTTCAAGGATAGGAGATTTATTCTTATGGTAGATCTTAGCATCCTCAGCATATGATTTTTCTTATTATATCAAGAACTTTTCGTTTTTCTCTTAAAGAAAACACTTAATGGTTCTCCTTGCATATTCAATTTGTTAGGATTGCTTCCTTGTATTTTGGGTCCCTCATTTAGCAAAATAAGAGTGACTTGAACACAAGTACTGCAATATTTCTATAGTTGATCTAATAACTGAGATGGCTATTAAGTGACTAATGGACAGGTAGCATACACAGCATAGATATTCTGGAAAAAAAGGGTGATTCATGTCCTGGATGGGATGGAGCAGGATGGTGCAAGATTTCATAATACTACTCAGAACAGGGCACAATTTAAAACCTGTGAATGGTTTATTTCCACAAGTTTTCATTTGATATTTTTGGATTACACTTAACCATAGGTAACTGAAATTGTGAAAAGTGAAACAGTAGATGGGAGGGGGACTATTGTATTCAAAATGCTAAAAGAAAAAGACTGTCATTGAAGAATTTTATATTTAGCACAACAAATATTCAAAAGCCAGAGGATAAATTAAGGTATTTTCAGGTAAGCATTAGCAAAAAGAATTGGCCTCTAGCAGACCAAACCTATAAGAAATACAAAAAAAAAAAAATTCTGATTGAAATGAAAGCATATTACATTTGCTCTAATCCATGAAGAAAGAGCACTGATAAAAGAAACCACATAGGTAAATGTAAAGACAATATAAATGTATTCATGTTTATTTTTTGCAGTTTGACTTTTCAAAAGATTCTCCCAGAGAATATTAACATAATAGAACACCTTTGTGTTTGATTTATTTCTAATTTGGTCTTGGGACCTCTCTCTGGAGAGTGACTATGAACTCTAACCCTAATCTGATGGGGCTCTAGAGGATTTGGGTATAGATGTTTACAGTGTGCCTTTCATGGGATAAGTCTTTATCCTGGCAGATTGCCTAATGCTTAAGTATCTGACTCATGACCAGGAAACTTGTTTATTCTGGCAGACAAAATTTTGGCTTTTGTTTGACCTGTGTTTAAGATTCATGATAAGATAGCCACTCTCTAGAAAAACCTTAACTAGGAGAAAAATTGGTTTCTAGTACGTCAGTCAGGTCAGACACAGAGAAGGTAGCACAACATAGCCCACGAAATAACAGAAGTAGTTTATTACTAACAGGTCTAGGAGAGAAGAGAGTTAAAAATGAGGGCTGATGGGAAGGTCTCAAGGGTATTGTGTTCAACAAGCAGATGGGGAACCAGAGAAGGTTGGACCTGAAGACTGGGGCCTTTATTGGGGTCCAGGGTATTAGCCAAACAGGGGTTTTTTTTAATGGGGATTTCTTACTGATGGGTTCAGAGCAAGCAAACATGAGTCTCATAGGGCCACACTGTGACTTATGAGTGGTTATTGCAGCATATCTGCAATATCTATAAAGGGTGTGAGTATCAGTGTGATTTGTTCAGTAGGTTGCATCTATACATCCCTTAAGAAAGTGGTTACTAAGAGGTGGTAGTATAGGGCAGATATCTGGATTGACCATATTAAAGAACTGACAGGAGGCAGAGAGATGAAAACTGTGTGGCAAGTGACAAAATCCTACTTCTTGTATGAAATAGTTAACTGTACACTCAAAATGGATGCCAAGGCAACATAAAATTGCAATTATTCACCACACCTTTGTCCACTACAATGAACAATGTCTTAGTCTGCTTGGACTGCCATAACAAAATATCACAGACTGGGTAGGTTAAACAACAGACATTTATTTTCTCACTTTTCTGGAAACTAGAAGTTCTAGATCAAAGTGCCTGCTGATATGATTACTAATGAGGGCTCTCTTCCTGGCTTGCAAATGGCTACCTTCTGGCTATGTCCTCATAGAGAGAAAGAGACAACTCTCTGCTGTCTCTTTTTACAAAAAACTAATCCTATAGGATGAAAAATTCACCTTTATGACCTCATTTAACCTTAATTACTTCCTTAGAGGACAAACAAAGCCACACTGTGGGTTAGGTTTTCAACTTATAGATTTTGGAAGAATACAAACATTCAGTCCATAAAAGACAACATCTTTGATTGGATTCCTCTCCTGTTGGACACCCCTAGTTCTTCATGCCTATCTCTCAAGATCACTTTCCAAATAAGCAATTTTATACAAATGGATCAAGTTCTTCCTTCATGGGAACCCAAGCTAAGACAAGAATTACTTCCAAGAATTTTCATAGTAGCATTGTTTGTTATTATAAAAAAAAAAATAACTCAAATGTCAAGTGACACATGGAAAAATAAACTGTGGTATGTATACATTGAAGTTAAGTACTAGAGTTAAAATGACATAAGAAGCAAGTCAAAGAAGAAGACTTATGAGTATAATTCCATTTATATAGAATTCAAAAACAGGCAAAACCTAACAATATATTTTTTATATTTAGGGGATCAGTTCACATGTGGTAAGACTATAAAGAAATCAAAGAAATGATAAATACATCATTTGGTGGTTGGAATGAAGAAAGAGGACTTCAAAGTTATTGGTAGTGCGTTTCTTAAGCAGGATAGTGAATATATGGGTGTTGATTTTACCATTTTTTACATCATACATGTATCTTTACATCATACATATGTCACATTTATAGATATATATGAATATTTATTTATTAGATATTTTAAGTAAGGTAATTAATTTGTAACACAGCTTGAAGGATGAAAAGAGTGTTTCTATAACCCAAAATTTGTTAAATGACACATTTATTTTACTTGGTAAAAAAATAAAACAGCAAAGTTGTGTTTGCCAATAACATTCATTTTCCAATTGAACTAGGAGAAATCCTAGGAGAGAAACACTATTTTTCCTCCAATTTTTGAAATCTACCAATGGGAAAACATGTCAAAAATGAATGTCAAGAGGGAATTAATTTTATAATTCACCATCTAGATGGCTGCCAACTTTAGCAACTGAAGCTCTATATCAAGCAGTAGCAGATCTAAGGTCCCTTTTTCCTTCCCCTTCACATTTCAGTTTTGCTAACTGGATACAAGCCAAGCTCTTAGATGACTCAATTTTTCACTCAATCAAACAAAGACAATACTTGCCATCACTCAAATAGAAGTTATGAAGATTAATCTGTCTATAAAATCTTTGGAGGTTCTTGTAATAAAGATTAAAATCATATATAAAATGTATTGTATTTTATAGTTGTAAGTTTTCAAGACCAGTTATCTTGAAACTGTTTATTCACTAAGAATCAGGCCTGTAATTTAATATCCTATGACAATAAATATATGGTTCAATATTCATTAGGGATTCATGGTCTTGAATAAATAGGGGTCTGTTGATATGGTTAATTAAGAGAGCAATACAATAGTAGAGGAAGACTTCAACACTCCACTGACAACAATAGACAGATCATCAAGGGAGAAAGTCAATGAAGAAATATTGACATTAAACCAGACCCTAGAGCAAATGAAACTAATATACAGCTAAGAACATTCCATCCCCAAACTATAGAATATACATTTTCTTCATCAGCACATGGAATATTCTTCAAAAAAGACCATATGATATGACACAAATCAAGTCTCAATAAATTTAAAACTAATAGAAATCATATTAAGCAACTTCCCCAACCACAGTGGAATAAAAATAGAAGTTAACTACAAGAGGAACTCATGAAATCAAACAAAAACATGGAATCTAAACAATCTGCTCCTGAATGATCCTTGGGTCAACAATGAAATCAAGATAGAGGTTTAAAAATTTCTTGAAATGAATGACAATGATGAAGCAAGTTATGAAAACCCCTGCAGCACAGCCAAAGCTGTGCTCAGAGGAAAATGTATAGTGCTTAAGGTCTACATTAATAAGACTGAAAAACGGCATATTGACAATCTAACATCACACCTCAAGGAACCAGAAAAGCATGATTGAGCCAAACCCAAAGCTAGCAGAAGAAAAGAAATAATAAAGATAAGAGCAGAAGTAAATGAAATTGAAATTTAAAAAAAAAATACAAAGATCCCTCAGCCTTCCAAGTAGCTAGAACCATAGGCAAAAAAAAAAAACAACCAAACAAAAAAACCCACAAGGATCAACGAAACAAAAAGGTGGTTCTTTAAAAAGATAAACAAAGTTGATAGACTGCCAGCTAGATTAATCAAGAAGTGAAGAGAGATTTAAATGAGCTCAATCAGAAATGAAAATGGAGACATTACAACTGATATAACAGAAATTCAAAAGATCATTCAAGACTTTTATAAACACCTCTATGCAAGCAAACTAGACAATCTAGAGGAAATACACAAATTCTTGAAAACATACAACCTCCCAACCTTAAATCAGGAAAAAATAGAAACCCTGAACAGACCAATAATGAGTAGCAAGATTGAAACAGTAATTAGAAGTACCCAACCACCAGAAAAAAGGTCCAGAACGTGATGGACTACGAGACCTTCGAAGAACTGGCACCAATTTTACTGAAACTAATCTACAAGTTTGAAAAAGAGAAAATTCTCCCTAACTAATTCTATGGAGCCAGTAGTATTTTAATACCAAAACCAGAAAGAGGCACAATGAAAAAAGAAAACTACAGACCAATATCCCTTGTGAACATAGAAACAAAAATTCTCAACAATATATTAGCAAACCAAATTCAACAACACATTTAAAAAATACACTATGACCAAGTGGTTTATCCCAGGGATGAAAGGGTGGTTCAACATATGCAAGTCAATAAACATGATCCACTACACAAATAGAATTAAAAACAAAAATCATATCATCATTTCAATAGATGCAGAAAAAACATTTGATAAAATCCAGCATCTCTACATGATAAACTCTCTCAGCAAAATGAGCATAGAGGGAATATTACTCAAAATAATAAAAGCCATATAAAACAAACCCACAGCTACTATCATCCTGAATAGAGAAAAGTTGAACACATTCCCTCTCAGGGCTGCAACAAGGCAAGGATTCTCACTTTCAATACTCTTATTCAACATAGTCCTGTAAATCCTAACTAGACCAATAAGGCAAGAAAAAGAATTAAAGAGTATCCAAGTTGGAAAAGAAGAAATCAAACTATATCTGCATGTTGACAATATGATCTTATAGCTAGAGAATCCTAAAGACTCCTCCAAAAGACTCCTGGACTTAATAAATGAAATCCATAAAGTTTCAGGATATAAAATCAACACATACAAATCAATAGCACTGCTATACACCAATGGTGACCAAACTGAGAATCAAATAAAGAACTCAATTCCATTTGCAATAGCAGTCAAAAAGATAAAATACCTAGGAAAATATTTAACCAAGGAGGTAAAAGACCTCCACAAGAAGAACTACAGAACTCTAATGAAAGAAATTGTAGAAGACATAAACAAATGGAGAAACATCCCATACTCATGGACTGGAAGAATCAACATTATTAAAATCACCATATTACCCAAAGTAATCTACAGATTCAGCATAATCCATATCAAACTACCAACATCATTTTTCACAGAATTAGAAAAAAAAATCTGAAATGCATAAAAATCAAAAAAGAGCCAGAATAGCCAAAGCAACCTTAAGCAAAAAGAACAAAGCTGGAAGAATCACATAAACTGACTTCAAATTATACTATAAGGCTGTAGTAACCACAACAGCATGGTACTGGTACAAGAGCAGACATATGGACCCATGAAACAGAATAGAGAATCCAGAAATAAACCCTAATACCTACAACCAACTGATCTTTGACAAAGCAGACAAAAGTATACATTTGGGAAAGGACACCCTATTCAACAAATGTTGCTGAGAAAACTGGATAGCTACATGCAGAAAAATGAAACTCGATCCCTATCTCTCCACATATACAAAAATTAACTCAAGATGAATTAAAGATTTAAATGTCAGACCTGAAACCATAGATGTTCTAGAAGGAAACTTAGGAAAAACTCTTCTGGACATTGCCTAGGCAAAAAATTTGTGACTAAAACTCCAAAAGCAAATGCAACAAAAACAAAAATAAATTAGTGGGACCTGATTAAACTAAAAAGCATCTGCACAGCAAAAGAATTAATCAACAGAGCAAATAGACTCTGTTGGGAGAAGATATTCTCAAATTGTACATGACAAAGGACTAATATCCAGAATCTACAAAGAACTCAAACAAGTCATCAAGAAAAAAGCAAATAACCACATTAAAACTTAGACACATGACATGAACATACATCTCTCAAAAGAAGATATACAAATGGCCCACAAACATGAAAAAATGTTCAGCATCACTCATGATCAGGGAAATGCAAATTAAAACCACAATGAGATATCTACACCTGTCGGAAAGGTCATTTTTTTTTTTTAAAGTAGATGCTGGCATGGGTGTGGAAAAAAGGGAATGCTTATACACTATTAGTGGTCAGTAAATTAGAACAACCTCTGTGGAAAACAGTATGGAGATTTCTCAAACAACTAAAAGTGGATTTACCAGTGATCCAGCAATCCCACTACTAGGCATTTACCCAAAGGAACAGAGGTCTTTATATAACAAAGACACCTGTACCCACATGTCAATTGCAGCACAATTCACAATTATAAAAATGTGGAATCAACTTAAATATCCATTGACAGATCAGTAGATAATGAAAATGTGGTATATAGGTACTATGGAATACTATTCACTGTCAAAAAGAATGAAATAACGTATTTTGCAGCAACTTGGATGGAATTGGAGAACATCATCCTAAGTGAACTAACTCAGGAACTGAAAACCAAGCATCACATGTTCTCACTTATACATGGGAGTTAAACTAAGGATATGCAAAGCCATGAAGAATGGTATAATGGAGATTCAGAAGGAAGATGGGGGTGCAATTTGCACAGGTGGGTACACTTAAAGCCAAGACCAAAACTATTTTTACACCCCCCAAAAAAGTACCATTTTATAATTTAAAAACTAAAAACATGCAAATACCTATAATTTCATGGCACAGATACAATAACTTTTAACATTTTATATGCATTCTTCTTGATTTTTTTCCTCTAATTTACTTATTTTTTTAATTGACAAAATATTTTCCTGATGCTTTTCTATCCATATATAAATATATGTATATAAGTATTAAAAATCATAAAAATTGATATCATTAACATTACAATTTACTGATTAAATACTGTTTACATATTAGTATAAACAATACTTTAACAATTGACATCTGACTCTTCTCTAAACTTATTAACAATTCCCATTCACCATATTGTAAAGATATTTTACTTTCAAGATTTAAGGCATTAAAAAAAGAGTTCCATGCCTCCAGTGTCTGCAGCTTTAGGGTTAGGAAGCTTCAGTTTAGTTAGGACGTTTTTAGACGCATTGAAGTACTATGGCCTTTCCCACCATGTTTGCAATTTAACAGCATCTCTGAATGCATTTAACAAGCTTACTTTTCTCTCCACCAAACTTCTCCTACTCATTTTTTCATTCATCTGTTCATTCAACAGACATTTATTAAATGTCTACCCATTTGTGCTGAAGTTTTACTAAATGAAGAGGTGTAAATAAAACATCATTCATTCCTGAAAGAAATGTACAGTCTAGTAGTTAAGACAGAGAAAGTAATGTATGTTTATGATTCAGTATTTTTCAAATCTACAGTTCAAAAAAAAATAAATGCATTTTGTAGCATCCATGCACGAATAATCATGTCACATTCCTGCAGTTAAACCTCTCCATGACTTCCATAGGTTTTAGAATACTCTTGGAGTTTGTAGGACCTGCCAAGGGATGTTCACCACTACCTGGACCACTCCCTCCTGCAGCTGAGTAACTTCTCACAACACTTAAGTTCGCAAAACTCAACCAAGAAAAAGTGCTACTTATCTAATTGTGTAATATCACTACTGTCACCTTCGAAGTACTCCTCTTGGAAAGCTATGCACCAACACCAGCACCTAGTCCACCCACCAAAGCAATTTTGGAACTCTTTTTCTGGAATGACCATCAGAGCTGCCTTAGCGAGAATGTCGGCATTTGAATTAGAGCACCAAACAAACATTAAATTTCTTGTTAAACTTGACAAGAATGGAAGAGAAATCAGGGACATATTAGTCCGAGTTTATGGGAATAACGTCATGAAGAAAACAGTAGTGTGCACATGGATTAAACGTTTATCTGAGGGGAGAGAAATCGTCACTGATGAAGAGAGGTCAGCATGGTCGGTAATGAGCAGAACTGATGAAAACATTGCAAAAATTCATGGAATTGTGCGTCAAAATCATTGGTTGACTGTGAGAAGCATAGCAGGCCAAATAAACATCAATAGAGAAACAGGAAAATCTTAACTAAAAATATTGGCATGAGAAAGTTGTGTGTTTTTAATGGTTCCAAAGGAACTCTTGCATCACGACAAATGCACCAGCTCACACAACACTGTCTTTGAGGAAATTTTCAGCCAGTAAACAAATAACTGTATTGGAACACTCTCCCTACTCACCTGATCTGGCCCCCAATGACTTTTCTCTTTACCCAAAGATAAAGGAAATATTGAAAGAAGACACTGATGACATTCAGGACATCAAGGGTAATATGATGGCAGCTCTGATGGCCATTCCAGAAAAAATGTTCCAAAATTGCTTTGATGGGTGCCGGCATGGGTACATAGCTTCCCAAGGGAGTACTTCAAAGGTAAGGTATGTAGCTCTTTCTCTAGGATGGATTTGCAAACTTAATTGTCAGACCTCATATGTCCCTCTCATCCTTTGCCTATGCTGTACCTTCTGCTTGGCATGCCTTCAAGTTCTTCCTCTTTTGATAGATCTTTGAGTTTCAACTTAGGAGTCTTCTCTGACTCCTTTAGTTTCATTCAGTTGTCTCTCATCTTAGCTTCCATGGAATTGTGTGTATATCACAATTCCCTGTGAATGTGAAACATATAGTATTTGACAACATACATGGAGAGCATTTATCCTTCCCTTTAAGTAGTTTCTCCTGGTAGACTGTTCAGTCCTTGAAAGCAACACTATCCTATCCATCTTTGACCCTATTACCTATCACTGTGCTTTCCTTTATAGTATCTATAAACTTCACTGACCTAAAGCTTTACAAAATGAATAAATAAACATACCTATATACAAAGACACATCTGATAGGAAAAACTATTGTAAGGAACAATAAGAACACAAAGGAAAACAAAGGGAAGCACATGACAAAAAATGGGTAAAAATGGTAGGGAGGGCAGTCAAAGAGTTGAACCCTTCCTTCCCTGCAGAGGAGTGCCATTTTGGAAGAGTGCCTAGGAACAAGCCAGGCATGATAATGGAAGAAGGAGTGCTCGATGATATTTAACTGAAAGAACAGATTGTACAATGACACAGAGATGAAAATGGGTATCTTCAAGTCTTCTAGGGGAATTGACCAACAAGATAGCCAAAAGTGGAGTACAAAGTAGTTACATTTTATCTTTGGTCAGACCTACTCTTAGGTTATAACTGCATGACTAGGTTAGCATTTCTTCACTTCCCCTTGGATCTTTCCTTCCTCCTCTGTCTCTCTTTGCCTGGCTCCTCTCTGCTTCTCTATCGCTGTTTCCTCTCATCCCTATCTCCTTTGCTTATCTTCCTCCTTTCTGTTAAAGTAATGGCCAATTACAAGCTTTTGTCGCCTCACAATTCAGAACTTTTTGGAACCTAAAAATCATCCTGACCTAGTCTAATTTATAGAACAAGAACATGAGAATCAAACCAGATACAACTCATAACTTCTTACAGCAGTCATTCTTAGTGTTATAGCAAAAATAGGACCCAGTCTTCTAACTTCTAATGTAATAGTTTCAGACTTGCTACTATCAAGCTGCTACAATCTTATCCTTCCAGAATTGAAGAAAAAAAAAATATATTTAGGAGAAAAGTTTTTAAAGACTGCTTCTTCACCACATCAGTTTTTCTCAGTATAGACTGTAATAGCGACTTCCTGGAGACTGCAATTATGTGAATGAGGAACACATATTGCTTGACAACGTATATGGCGAGCACGATTATTTGATTCTTGTTAAAACATATTTTCATATCAAAACACCATGTATGTAACAGAGGGAGAAATTATTATATTACTGACTGGTATAGGCATTCATCTTAGGAATTCTGTATTAGATTGGGTGGCACCTTTCATGTGGATTGGGGAGTAAGAAAGAGTTACATCCATGATCTATCAAAGAAACAAAGAACAGAGTACTATATGTTCTCACTCATAAGCGGACCTTGAACTATTATAATACTAAAAGAAAGGGATTGGCAGTAGTGAGAAACTGCCGGGGGAGGGAGGGAGGTGATGGGATTGGCAGTTGAGGGAAATTGCCAGGGGAGGGAGGGACACACTTCATCAACAAGGGTACCTGCATAATGAGCATTTGTATACCTAACCCTGAATTGTAACCTACATCTTTAAAATAAAGGAAAAAAAGGAAAACCTAGCAAGTGGAGATAGAAAGACATTTGAGAAACTGCCTCATTCTCAATGAAACCTCAGGGTCTTCTGAAAAATTATTGAACTCTTGAAATGTTTGGTGTGGATTTTTAGTGGAAACTGATCTTTGGTGGAAACTGACAAATGAAAGGTTGTGTGTTCAAGTTTTTGAAATTAGAAGCAAGAAGGCACCCACTAGGGCAACCATTACTCATGCCTAACATCCATATTCCCTTCTTCTTTATTAACAGAACTCATTTTTTCAGGGTGAAAATGTGCCCAGGTACAGTTGTCACCAATAGGACACAGGTGGCAGACTGAAGGGGATTTGGATTTTCTAACGTAGTTTCCTCCTTTCCTTTTTTTCAGAAATAAACCCAAATACCTATAACCAGCTGATTGTATGTATGTATGTAGTACATGGTAGTGTGATCAGGAGCTCACAGGCGAAACAGATATCTGGCAACCAGGATAAAGGCAGCATGCTGAGGATGGAGGACCAGAAAAATGAAAAGAGCCTAAGGCAATGATCACATTGTAGAGCAAGACTGGGAAAAATAATCCCATTGAGCCATTATGTTGCATTTCTGCTACATGCTGCTAGAGCAGGTCCTAACTGATATATACAGACAAACACAGGAGATAAGAGAGACAGAAGTAAGCTGGAGGATACTTTGCAGAAATAATGTGGAGGGCTTTTGAATTTTCACAGTCTATAAATTGGGAAGTTCAAACAAATTATACTCAAAGTCTGAGGGAAATGGAGGTTACATTGTACATCTTTGCAGCGTTGTAGAGCAAGACTTTCAGTTTCAACATTATCTGTGTTTATCCTAAGACTCCGGCACATCTGAAAGAGTCTATAGCTCTCAGGAAGTAGGAGTGTCAGGAGTCTGTCAACATGAAAGAAGAAGCTTGAGAATAACTCATTCTTAGAGGAAAAAACATAGATGTGCAGGAGACTGCTTCAAGGATAATGGAATTGTTGTCAAAGGGAAAACATTATGTATAGTATTTTTACATTAGATTGCTCTCTGGCCAAATGCCTGAGGACTCATCTTATTACAGGAGTAAGAAAGAACAGCAAGAGTTCTAGGACAAGGAGGTGGCAAAAGGAAAGAATAAATCTGAAATGTACATTTCCTTTTTTTTAGGATTTATTTATTTTTTATTTTAAAGATATGGGGTACAATTCAGGATTAGGTACATAAGTGGTCATTGTACAGGTGAAGTTTGGGCCTTCCATTGGTCCTCCCTTTGACTTGTTTGGGATCAGTTACCCTTATCAGAGTTATGTGCCTCACCACTACCTCCTTCCCCTGGCAGTGACCTGCTACTTTCATGTGGTATTATGATAAATGCTCAGGGTCCACTTAGGAGTGAGAACATGTGGTACTTAGTTCTTTGCTTCTGTGATAGATCACTGTGTATGACGGAGTACATTTTCTAATTACGCTCCTTAGGACATTTAGCCCAAGGTATCAAAATTCTTAATACCAGCTGTGATAGGAGTCATGATGCTGAAGGCAATCACTTCAGGGGTGACAAAAAGATTGCTAAAAGTGACAGACATCACCATGACAATGTCAGTGCCTTCAGTGAAGGCATTAGACTTCTTGATGCAGTGCTCTGAATGTCCCTATGCATAACACAACTATTGACACTCTCTACGGTAGTTATAATTCTAAAGATGTTGCCTGTCCTAAGAATCCTTCCCACCATCAGGTTATTAAAACATGAATCTAGGTACTACTGTGAAAAGACACTGCAGATGTGATTTAGTTTACTGTCAGCTAACCCTAAGGTAGGGTGGGCCCAAGGTAATCACATGAGATCTCAACAGCCAAAGAGGAAAGTAGAAGAGTGAGGCAGATAAGGTGGGAGAGGTGAGGAAAAAAAAATGTGAGAAGGCCCCCTCCTGCCATTACTGACTTTAGCAATGAAAGGGGTTGTGAGCAGGTGGTCTCTGGAAGGTGAGAATGATTTCCACTGCCAGTCTGCAAGGAAAAAGAATCTCAGTTCAACAGTCACCTAGAACTGAATATTGCCAACAACCTGAAATCAACTTGGAAGCAAATTCTTCCACAGAGGCTCCAGTAGGGAATGCAGTCCTCCCAATACTTTAATTGTAGCCCAGTGAGATTCATGTTGAGCTTCTAATCTACCAAACTCTGACATAATAAATTTTATTTTAAGCTACTGTTTGCAGGAACTGATGACAGAAACAGGAAACTAATATATTATCCTACATTTTAAAAATTATTTCTCTACACAGTTATGTGCCACATAATAACATTTTGGCCAATGATAGGCTGTATATATGATGGTGGTTCCATAAGATTATAGCATTGTATTTTTACTGTATCATTTTTTTTTTTTTTTAGTTTTTAGTTGGAGTCTCACTTTGTTGCCCAGGCTGGAGTGCAGTGGCACAATCATGGCCACTGCAGCCTTGAGCTCCTGGGCTCAAGCAATCCTCCCTCCTCAGCCTCTGAGTATCTGGGATTACAGGCATACTCCACCACAACTGACTAATTTTTTTTTTTATTTTTTGTAGAGATGAGGTCTTGTTATGTTGCCTAGTCTGGTCTCAGGTTCCTGGGCTCAAGCAATCCTCCCACCTTGGTCTCCCAAAGTGTTGGGCCATCATGCCAAGCCACTGTACCATTTCTATGTTTAGATACACAAATACCACTGTGTCACAATTGCCTGCAGTATTCAGGACACATACTGTGCATGTTTTTAGCCCAGAAGCAACAGGCTATACCATATAGTCTAGGTGTATAGTAGACTACACCATCTAGCTTTGTGTACACTCACTCTATGATGTTCCCACAATGATGAAATCACCTAATGACACATGTCTCAGACTATATTGCCATCATTAAGTGACACATGACTGTGTATCTCTCTCCTCTGATAAATGTCCATACATTGGGGCAAGGAAAATATCTTAGTCATTCAGTTATTTACTTGTTTGTCTACTTTTATTTCTCCTAGCCAAGGAGTCTCTATTTTTTTTCTTTTTTGATATAAAAATGTCTAGTACCTTTTCTTTAAAATATTCACAATTTGTTTTCAAATATATTGCCAAGAACAATGATTTATTTGATCATTGCTAAGTTCTTTTTGTACAAGAGAAAATCAAGTCTAGCTTCATTGCATCTTAGACAATAAGAGTTACACTTAAAATGGGCATGTGTATGTTGTGACCATTTATAGTGCTGATCCTGCTTACTAACATACATTTGCTGCTTCTTACTAACATGTTTACTGGGGAGTTGCAGAGCAGTGTTATGCCTCATTCATTCCTTGGCGATTTAAAGTTGTTCTGGTACATTTTCATTTCTATTTGTAATTGTATTGCTTTCACATTTGTATTTAGTTCATGTTTCCAATAGAAAGTATATGAAAAATCTATTTGTTTTTAGAAAAGAAGCAAAAATATATATTAAAAATCACAAAACTGAAAACTCTTGTTTCTTTTTATAGGATTTTTTAAGAGTAAAATTATGAGTCTTATACAGATAAAAAGGAACATGTGCTAAAAATTTTATTTAGCTCATGGTTGATGAGGGAACCGGTAAGATGTTGAAACTTGTTTAAATGATAATCCGAAAGATAGTCATCTTTGTAGATCAGAAAAACTAAAATGAACTTGCAAATGGAGGCAAAAATTTCTTCTTCCATTGTAGCAAGTGAAAACTTTTAAACATCCAACTGATAAAATTTGTTTACTAACTATATTAAGCATTGCTATTTGTTATCTAAAAATAAGGTAATATCAAAAAGCTGAGGCGGAAGGATCGCCGGAGCCCAGCAGGTCGAGGCTGCGGTGCCCGGGAGCGGCCACTGCACTCCAGTCTGAGTGACAGAGTGAGACTCCAACTCAAAAATAAATAAATAAATAAGGTAATATAACATAGATCAATGATAATTTAAAAAATGTGGAGCCCTCATAAAATCAGAATCTCCTATAAGGGTGTGCTGTAAATAATTTTCACTGAAACACAAAATTTTCCTTCTTCTTTATGTATCCCAATTTATGAAAATGGTTGTAGTAAGGCACACCATAAAATGCTTTGTACAGGGTAATAGATGACAAGTCTAACAATGTAGGTTTGCCAGAAATCTGTAAGATGAATTAGAAGATGTTAGTGATAATAGCAAAACTATCTTAAAATTTTTTAAGGGGTTCAAGTACAAAGTAATAGTAAGTATCATTAGGAATGGAAAAATAATGAACAAGTTTGGATAATTTCACTGAAAGGTAAGTTATGTTTTTTATCGAAATTAAGCGAAAGAGGAAGAAAGATATATCAGTGATGGTTCCAAGAAGTTTTGATCTGAAATCCCAGAACAGTGCTGGATAGTATTGCTAAGAGAAATAGATAAGTCCAGAGGCAAAAATGATCCTGTGTAGATAATGAAGATATTCATTTCTGTTTATTTTGAGATGATTGTATAGCATCCATATGCAAGCTTCTCAAGTGTAGGAGGAATTAGTACCTAGATTTGTAGGTTGGTCTAATTCTAGGGCTCAATGTTAGAAATTCTATTTGTATCTTATACCAAAGCACATCTTTCAATCTGGTCTCTATCTATAAGTATTTTATAATTATTTTATGTCTATTGGTGTTTTATTACTCAATGTATTCTGAGTCTTAGGCAAGAAAGGAAATGCTAATCTGGACCTCCTCAAATGAAACATATTAAAGATATTTTTTAAATTTGTTATTTTTACAGCTTGAATGCCTCAACCAAAACTTATTTTGGAATTTAATAACCATTGTGATGGTATTACAAAGTGTATCTCTAATAATTAAGAGGTGATTAGGTCATGAGGGCTTTGCCCTCATGAATTAATTAATGTCAATATCATGGGAATGGTCTCTTAATAAAAGGATGCACTCAGCATGATTCCTTTCTTCTCTGTCTCCTATGCTCTTACCCTCTTTCGCTATATGATGCCTTCCACCAATGATGCAGCACAAAGGCCACCAGATGAGGCACCATGCTCTTGGACTTCTCAGTCTCCAGAATTATGAACCAAATAAACTTCTTGTCTATATAAATTACCAAGTCTGTGGTATTCTTTTACAGCAGCAAAAAACAAACTATGACAATATTACTTCGCTATTTTTTTAGATTAATCATATTAGAAATAGTTTTTGACATTTTAATCTCAATTACAAATTCTTTTGGTGAACACATAATACATTCTGTTGTTTATTTGTTTTTCTGTTCGCCATGAGAAAAGTTTTCATATTATTTTAAATTCAAATTTTAATCAGTCAAATTACAGATTAATATTTTACAATACAAACTAATTTTAAATTAAATAATTCTTATTATACTTATCTTAGTGGCCTCTGACAAATCTATACTCTCTAAAGCTTGGGACTGAAGATATTTCAACAAGATACTCTCTTTGTTTTTTCAACTCTTAAATTGTTTTACTGTGATTGACATACTGGACTCATTTGCAAATATATTTTTCTGTGGATCATTTTGGCAGAAGACTGGCTACCTACAACATTTATTTCCATATTCAAAGTAAAAAGTAAATATCCCCAATTAATAGAAACTTCATCTGTGTCATCATTAAATATCAACTAATTAACGTTAATTTTAAGTTACCTGTTTTAAAAGCGATTGTTGATACCTGATATCAGATACTATGTCATTATATTATAAATACTAGTATTATATGTGACAGGCCCAGTGACAATATGACTAATCAATTGGGTCCATATTACTTGCCAAAATTGAATAACTGAGAACTTTTACTAAATAGTTCATGATTTGAGATAACACCTATATATTAAATTACTAGACAACTCATTGATATTTTCAGGAATATTCAATAACTTTAAAATTGTTAAAATGCTAAAAATAGCATTGCACTGCTGATTAGTAAGTCTCTGTTAGCTGAGATTATTTCTATATTTTAATATTCAGAAAGTAAATTTTCAAAGATGAGATATTTGATGATAGCATTATCTCATATATTTAGTATGCAATATTTTCTGTAATAATCCAATAAAAATGTGTACTTATATTTAATCATTGCCATAAAGATTTAACTAGTGTTCTCTGATACACACAAACATATGTTCATTTTCTTAGTATTTTTTAGCTTGTAACATGAATGGAGAAAAGAAGGTAAAAAAGATATGCTTTATGAAGTTCTTTATTTTTTTTTTTCTTTCCTGAACAAATGCAGTCAACCTTCATGGACCTCCTTTAAAATGATTTAGACAAAGAAACGTGATTACCAAATAACTATTATCATAACCTTATCCACTCCCTTGAGAAAACTGACTTATTGCCAAATGATTCTCCATAGCTTCAGACTGAGTTCAAACACTAATTTCCTTAAAATAGTTAGAACATAAGTCATATAAACACATACAGTTTGAAGGTTTCCCTGTTGGTTCTATATCTTCAAGGTAATAAAAGTAGGTTCAAATTAAAGTTAGTGAAATTATCATTTACAAAAGCAAAAACTCACCAAGCATAAAATGGTAGTAGGCAAGAATAAAAGCAGTGTATGAGATATTGCTAAAATAAGGCAGGGACCATTTGTCTGTTGTTTAGGCCCGTCATTCTCTACTTCCTCCAGTATTCCTGTTTACTCTGATACTGCAAATTTTACTGACAATGTCCTGAATTTAAATTTTGCCCTGAAGTCCTTTTTTATATTGTCCTTCACTCGTTGAAAAGACCCTTCTGAGCCCTCTATTTTTCTTCTAAATTCTACTTGAAATTGAAAATATGTCCTTTATTTTATGTCTTTTCTCTTGTATTTTATAATAGGCTGATAAAAGAAGTCAGGTGGTAGCTTCAAAACTGTGCCTGGAAACCTCCTTAGCTAAATCATCAGTTTTCCACTGCTGTTAGTGCTACTAACAGCAGTGTTGCCTAGTTTTCACCGCTATATAACATGAGTTCCCTTTCCTTCAGCTTTCCGCAGCAGTTTCCTTATTTTTCGTGAAGCATTGGCAAACAGCCTCCTTGAAAACTGTCAGACTTCCATTCACAGCCTTGTCGCCACACAGTGCCCCATCATTTAGGTTTTGTTAGGTCATATCTCACTCCTAGTACTAAATTTTGTTCCAGTTTTCTATTGATACCTAATAAATCACCTATGAACCTCTGAGTATAGACATACTTATGGTTCAAGAGTTCAGAGAATGTACAGTTTAGATAGTTTACTTTGGTTTTTGTTTGTGTTTGCTTAAACAACAGAAATTTATTTTCTCATAGTTCTGGAGACTAAAAGTCCAAGATCAGGGTGCCTGCAGGGTTGGTTTCTTCTGAGGCCTCTCTCCTGAGCTTGCAGATGGCTGCCCTCTTGCTGCCTCTTCACATAGTAATTCCTCTGTGCATTTGCACCCCTGGTATCTCTTCTCCTTCTTATAAGAACACCATTCATATTGGATTAGTGCCAGATAGGATTTAGAGTGGTTTTATTTTCCCCTCCATAATGCTTAAAGTCGCCACTGAAAGTATTTAAATAGCAAAAAGTAACACAAAGAGCTGGGAGATAGAATCATCTGGAGGCTTCTTCAGGCACATGTCTGTGACCTGGGTTGGAATGATTTGAAGGTTGGGCTGAAACTGGGATAGATAAAAGTGCTTTGTATAGGCTCTCCCTGTGAATTGAGGGCGTCTTCATAGCAAATATTCTGGGAAAATTTGGATTTCTTATAGGGTGGGTCAAAGCTTCAAAAGCAGGAGTTCTCGTCCCAAAGCAGAAGCTTCATGAGTTTTTATGACCTAGTCTTGGAAATCACATATGACCACTTCTACTCAGCTCTATTTATCAGCACAGTCACAACCCAACCAGATGTAAGTGGAAGGGACATAGATACCACTTTTCAATGTGGATCAAATACCCAGTGGACACTCTTTAAAACCATCACAGGCATTCAAACTAAGCAATAAAAGGCCCAATACTAAAGCTAGAAGCTGTTCCTCAAAAAGAGAATATTTGTTTTCTGAAGAAGTAATAGCTTTTCTAGAAAATGCAAGAGGCCTCAACTGTGTTCTTCTATTGGGGTCTTAGTCTAAATTCAGCACCCTGTTAACCACAGATCAGGCACAGTGCATCGTTGATCCACCACCAAGTGACAGACTAACGGTAGGACCTCCTAGAGAGGAGTATTTGCTCTGTATTCCCTCATAACTGATAACTTCATGAGTTATACATGGGTTCTGATTAATTTCAATTTTACTTCTGATTCTATGTGAATAGTCACTTCTAAAAGCACTTATTCAGGAAGAAGTAAACTTATCATTATTTATTTCAGAAAAAAAAATGTTGTGAAAATAATTACTCTCCCTACATGCTTGCCAAATGGTAACCTGCTAATATAAAACATCTAGAATTTTGACATTTATGTGTCAGATAATAAAGTTAGGTCTGGTCATCAAACTAATTTGCTCTTTAAACTGCATTATTTATTATCTCTTTCTTCCTGGCATAGTCACTGAACTCTACAGAAGCGAAAAAAACTTCTACTTTACTTTTTAGTCAGCATTTTCTAGAAATCGTTTGGTTACATTCTTAAAAGCTGCTTATTAAGTACCAAAAAAAAAAAAAAAAGCATTAAACAAGTATTTCTTGCTTTGATCTGTGATTGTCAAGATAACATTTAACTAAAAATCAGAGGAATCGTTTCAAATGAGATTCCCAGATGATAAGTTGTCATTTAAATCAGAGGTTGGAACATTTTTTTCTGTAAAGGGCCAGGTAGTAAATATTTTAGGCTTTGTAGGTCATAAGGTCTTTTCTGTCACAACTATTCAACTCTGTCACAGCAGCACAAAACAGCTATAGACAATGGGAATGAATGTGGCTGTGTTCCAATAAAGCTATTTTTACAAAACAGGTGGTGGCTGGATTTAGCCCCTAGGCTTTAGTCTGTGGAGCCCTGATTTAAATCAAAGTGTGTTTCTGGGACCAGTAACATCAGTCTCACGTGGGAAGAAATTTGTATTTGTTAGAAATGCAAATTCTTAGTTCCCACCCAAATGCACTGAATCAGCTACTCTGGGGTAAGGCCACAATCTGTGGTGCAACAAGCCCTCAATGCAATTCTGAAGTCTGAAGAGTAGTGAGCTAAACTATTAATGCATGTTACATAGATTTGCATCAATATGTGACAGCTTGGCTTACATAATACTGATTATAAACTATTAAAAGGAATCATGATTTCCAATTCTATAAGAATCATGTAGCATTTTTACAGCATTACCATATAAATTGAGCCTGGATGCTATACTTGTAAATAACGGACTCTTACATACAAAGACTTTGGCTTATTCCACTGTGTCCTCTATTCCAAGCAGCACATAGTAGATGCTCAAACAAAACTTTTTGAATAAATAAAATTTAAAATAAGAAAAGATGAAAGAGCACGTATTTTCTAATTTTCCTTAGAAGTATAGATTGACAAGGAAATGCATTTGTGCTTATTATAGTTCTTTTACCTTCTAAGTTGTGAATGAATAAATAAGTGATTGACTAAAAGAAGTCGGAAAAACAATCTAAAATAATCTGATTTTTCTGTGAATCTTAAAATAATATTCTATATACCCAAATAATTAATGTGTCAGAAATTGAAATATGCATAACTTGAAGCACTGACAGAGGCTTATGGAAAAGGGTCCATTTTTTTACTTCTAGTTTGAAAAGTCTCATGATTATCTCTAAAAAAGTGAAAACAAAGTACTTGAAAATAAGAAAGATTTCCAACATGTCATAGCAATTTGGAGACAAAATTACTAAGGGAAAACAATGTGAATGGCTGCTCAAAAAGTTTCTGTTTTCCTCAGGCCCCTCAACTCCTACCTCTTAAACCGTGCCCTCTCTACCTACCCCCCACCCCCAGTTTAGACCCCTAAGAATGCCCCATGGAAAAACGGCTGAGCTTAGACCAGACATGGTAAACCCACAGCCTCCAGTAGAGGGCATAAATGTCAATTACAGAATGTTCCCAAGAATCATGGTCTTTAGACACCTTTAAGTGCTCCAGAATTTATGTTTGCTTTTCCCTCCATTTTTGTTCATGGCGCCGAGTTATTACTTTTTAGCATTGCAATGGACACATGGTAGAAGCTTAATTAATATTTGTTTCATAAATATGAGAACACACTACACACATGCACATATAGCCATCAGTGCTTCTCACACATATATTATAATAAATCAGATATTACCTTAAAAATTTGTATCTATCTTTGGAATTTTTAGCAGGCAGCCAGTCCTACAGAATTACCTAGAAATCAAAGGGTCTGAACTAATTTTGATCTGCTTTCCTGAAACAGTATGCAAGGCGGTCAATACCATCCATGAGTAGAAACTTTAAGTTGACTTTTACAGTAGAAATATGATTTGAATGATTTAAAAATAAACTAATACAATAATCTCATTTTATAATTGCTGTTACATGATTAACAATTTTATATCTAATAAACAATAAACAACAGAGTTGATTTCCCATGAGTGTTTTTCAAACTGTGGTTTGCAACCTATTAGCAGATCCTGAAATCAATTTATTGGGTTTTGACAAACATCTTTTTGTGTATGTGTGATAGAGAAAAGAAGATAAAACTTCAGAGTGAAAAACAGCTAGCAAGAAAATTATTTTATAAAACTGTTATTTTAGTTTAATATGTATGCATGTGATCATACGTAAAAAAATTTTATACTAGGAGTTGCAATAAAAAAGTTTGAAATCCACTAATTCATTAATGCCAGTTTATGATTTAACTGCTAATTCTCTCATTTAGATTCTTCTCAACTAATTTTTAATATTATACATAGAATGAAATATATTAATTCTAGAATAGAATTAACCCTACAAGTTGAAGTAAATTTCAATAATACTAAGACTCATGAATAAAGATTGCACAACACAATGTTCCACTGTAGCTTTTTGAATACCAACTTTAAATTTCAGTTAATTTAATGGGGATTTTAAAAAATATAATAAAGAAAAAATTGCTTCTCAGAACAATGACCAAAATTGCCTTGAATTTTAAGGAAGTTAACCGATGGATGTACAGAAGTTTTTAATTTTCTGAAGTAGACAATCAGTGAAAACACTGTCCAGAATGATGCCAGAGAAACAGTCAAAAGTGAGTTGATATGAATAATGAATATCACACATGGATAATATTGATGACCATATGACACATAGATAATGCTGATGACATAAATGCTTAGAAAGAATGGGCAAAATTAGGTAGATTTTCTTATTATCTACATGTACTATTTGTCATTTTTTCTTTAATTTATACTATGAGTATTGTGCCCAGGCAAAAGTTAAAGTTCAGAATGGAAATGACTGTCAAAATTATCTGGATATTTATAAATACTGAATCTAATTGTTCATAATCAAGTAGATAATAATCTATATATCTGAATGATTTATTAAATTATCTCGCTAGTTTAATTAGATAGAAATCACTTCAAATTTTAGCTATTGCTGTGGTTTAATGTTTGGCCTCTTCCAAATCTCAAATTGAAGTTTGATCCCCAATGTTAGAGATGGGACCTAACGGAAGGTGTTTGGGTCATGGGGCTAGATCTCTCATTAATGACTTAGTGCCATCCTTGTGGTAATGAGTGAGTTCTTACTCTATTATTCCCCCAAGAAAACTAGTTTTTCAAAAGATCCTAGCACCCTTTTAGGTGCTCTTTTGCTTTCTCTCTTGCCATGTGATATCTGCACACACAGCTCCCCTTTACCTTCCATCATGAGTGGAAGCAGCCTGAAATCCTAACCAGAAATAGATGTTGGTACAATGCTTTGCACAGCATGCAGAACCATGAGTCAAATAAGCCTCTTTTCTTTACAAATGTCCCAGCCTCAGGTATCCCTTTATAGCAATACTAAACGGATTAAAACAACTATATAAGGCAAATTTTATTTCAGAGTATTTTCAAGGAATTGGTTATTAAATAACTTCCACCATTACTAATTTCTATAAGATAGTTTAATTGAATTTAATTAGTTATTTTGTACAGAATTCACTGTGTGTATGTGGACTGTTAGAGTTTTTGCATAATATAATTTTATAAATAAAATATATTTTAGTTATCAATGCATGATACTTGCTTTTATTAAGAGACTTCAGAGTGATGACAACTGTACATAAATAATACAACAAATGAATTTGTTATTTTGCCTACAAATTGTGTTGTCGGATGGCTGCCCCTTAAAATATTAATGTTGTGGGATGTGGGATAACGAAGAATTTAGAGGACTTACCCATTGCTGATATGTAGTTTTAAAATTCCACTTCTGACAATATTTTAGATGTCTTTTTGAAAAGTAAGTGAAAATATTTCAGAATTGCCTATAATTTTTCAAATTTTCCAAGCAGAAATCACACCAAGTCTTTCATCTTTGGGTCAGCACAGTGTGTCATTTAACAAAGTCAACTGAAACTCTTTTATGTAAATTATAAAATAGAAACATTCACTTACTAACTGGATATCAATTAAGAGAAGACATAATTGTTACAACTGATAAGGGGACCTTATGTCTATGGGAAAAGATTCTCATATCTTAATATCTTTGTAATCATGTTTGGTTAAGATAAGAGTGGTTATATTAACATCAGAAACAATGGTAAATAATTTTAAAAAGTGAGACAAATCATGAAAAATTGAAATAAAAATGAAGTCAAGTGAAAATAAAAATAAAGTTTTTATTGATATTTTTTAAATTGTCTTTTAAAATATTATTTTATTACTTCTCCAAGAGAAGTAATAATTAAATGAATATTTTATGAATTTCCTTACAATATTACATATCAGTTTATCTATTGATCTATCTATTCTTTAATCAGTATTTTTCAGATAATACATAAAACTTATAGATGACACATAACAATGTTATTCCAAGACAATTTTATATTTTTAGAAATCTAAAAATAATATTTCAAAAGGAATAAAATAGGCTTCATAAGTAGAATGCTACATGCTGATTCTTTTTAATTTTTTAATTAAATAAGAATATTCTAAAATATTATTTCATCAAAATAATTTTAGCAGAGTAAAATAAATTTAAGATACAGATATATTTTTATTTGAAAGTAGGTTCAAATTTACAAAAAAGGTGGGAAATGAGAACACTACCTAAAAATCCATATATTCTTTCATCTATCATTTTATCCCATTTGCTTTATAATTGTGTTTGCATTTGTGTGTGTGTGTTGTTTGAAACACTTGAGCGTAAGCAATATGCTTCATGACTCTTTCCCCTAAGTATTTCAATGTGTATGTCTTACAAATGGGGATATTGTCTTACTTAACCACAGTACAATTATGGACTTCAGCAATTAACATTAATTTAGTTAACCACCACTCTTTTAATTTGGCAACTGTTCAATAATGTCTTTTATAACACTCTTCTCCATTAGCATAGGATCCAGTCTTGATTCAGGTATTGCATTTTGTTGTCAAGTTGTATTACCCTCAGTCTATGGAGAGACACTTCAAGATGATGCAATTATTCTGATCTTTTAGATTTAGCATTCATTGATGATTCTTTTCTCACCAAATCTTTACTATGATGGTTGCAAAAGGCTGATTTTCCAACTCCAGCAGTCTTTCCATATTTATCAGTTGATCCTCTGCGTTCTACTGTGATCAAGAGCCTCCCTTCTCTTGAGTTCCTTCCTTTTTTAACTTACCCATTCATTCACCAACTAATTTTCAGGATGCACTAAGGAATTCTGTTGTTTTTTTCACTGTTGTACAATTCACTACTGAATTTCATTATCTTGGTGCCCAAATTTCCCAGATTTTGCCAGTAGAGTTTGCTCAAGTTAGACCCTATATCCCTGTACCATAGAGAAAGCCATCCCTCAGTATTTCTGGTGGATTAGTCCCAGGACCCCTCATGGATACCAAAATCTGTGGATGCTCAAATCCCTGATATTATAAAATAATGTAGTATTTGCGTATAACTTACACACAAGTTAAGTCCTCCTGTATATTCTAAATAATCTATGGATTACTTATAATACATAATACAATATAAATGCTATGTAAATAGCTCTTATACTGTATTATTTAAGGACTAATAACAAGAAAATAATCTTTACATGTTCAACATAGATGCAACCGTCCTTTATAAAAACATTTTCAATCCTCATTTGGTCAAATCTGTGGATGTAGAACCCATGGATATGAAGGATATACGGTACATCTTTTGGGGTTTTGTTTGTTTGTTTTCAGTTCTTTCTCGCCTTCTGGCACATGAAGATTTTTATTCCAGGCTCAACTTATACTTACCCTATTATCTCTTAGAGATCAACCATTTCTCCACGGATTCCTAGATCCTTAAAACAGCATTAGACACTAATATATGAGTGCTGGGCATGATCTCCAAACTCCAAATGTATTTTTAATAACTGACAAAAACTAGCTAAATTCTGTCAAATAGTTGAATTCACTTTTTGACTAAATGAGTTCTGACTTTTGTGTGTAAGCAATGCTTAATTCAATTTTATCACATATTGAGATTTCATATGGATAGCAAAAACATCATGGAGCTGTTATGACCCCTGAAAAATTTTTTAAAGATATTTATACTTCCATGTTTTTGTTATTGTGAATAGAGCTGCAACAAACATACGTGTGCCGGTATCTTTTTTTGTAGAATGATTTGAGTTCCTCCAGGTATTATCCCAATAGGGGAATTGCTGGGTCATTTGGAAGGTCAATTTCTAGTTCTTTTAGAAATCACCACACTGTCTTCCAAAGAAGTTGCACTAGTTTGCATTCCAACCAGCAGTTTAGAAGCATTCCTTTTTCTCCCTCACATCCTCGCCAGCATCTGTTGTTGTTTGTTTTATTAATGATGGCCATTCTTACTGGTCAGGTAGTATCTCAGTGTGGTTTTGATTTGCATTTACCTGATGATGAGTGAGGCTGAGCACTTTTTCATGTGTCTGTTGACTGCCCGTATATCTTCTTTTGAGAAGTGTCTATTCAT
>CAUYQG010059795.1:0-24583 GCA_963574415.1 Tarsius wallacei | reverse complement strand
GTTGGCTATCTTTGTGTCAGTGTTCACGGATATGTGTTTACTGGGATACAATACAAAATATATTTTTGACTATAAATTGCAGTTATCTAATAATCTGAATTGATCTTCTCATAAACTGAATTAATGAAGTTTATGTGAAATTCTTTTTCTATTAGTTGAAAACTTCCAATGAAATTAAATTAGCTTTAGTGTACTATCTGGAAGTTAAGAACATGATTCTGGAGCTAAAATACCTGAGTTTAAATTTTAGATCTGCTACTAACTAGCTTTAGTGACCATGAACAAATTACCCAATCTCTCTATCTTGATTTCTTCAGAATTGTAAAATAGAGAGAATAATAGTTACCATTTTACAGGATGATTATGAGGATTAAATGAGCTCATGTTTGTATAGCATTATAAAGTACAATATAGTAATATGTAATATAGAAATATGTAAGTACATTTTAATTAAATAAATAATTAAAATAATTCATTTGAACCTTAATTCAAAGAAACAGCAAAATTTTATCCTACAGCACAATATATTTCATTATCAAAAGAACATAGCCAAGTTATCTGTCAATTAAAATATGGTAAATACATACATAAACAAATATATTTAAAATATCAAAAAAAGAAGAACATGGTCAAATCATAAGATTGATAACACATAATTCACTGGAGAAAGAGGTACAAAAATCAAATCTAATTTTATATTAAACTGGTTGGGAGAATAAGTTCTAGAAATGTTAACTGAAAGTGTTCTTCGTTGGCACCTCTATAAAAAACTTTAAATTCACTTGTATTTTATATTTCGGAACATTGAATGCCTTAGTATTTAATCATGAAATTATTTCTATCCCTATTTCAGTCAAAATTTGATGTGATACACTGCCTTTTGAATGTTGTGTGAACATTCTTTAATCTCTTAATACACCAACTCACTTAACCAAATGAAACTTTCCTGAAAGATATTTTGTTTAGCACCTTTGATGTTGCAAATAAAGCATAGAAGTCAGAAGGGTTAGTTAAATTTCGGTTCCTACAGTCACTGGAGTAGTTGTCAGTTTTGGATTTGGAAAATTATAGGCTCCATGATAAATATTTCAGGCTGCTGACTACAATGAAAAGTAATTAAACCAGCTATGACAACAGGTGCTGTATGGGGGCAATGCTGCCTTTTATCAAGAGGTTGTGGGTGCATGTGCTAAATGTGCTCATCATTTTCTCTTTTCTATTATTCACCAAATACCCTGGGGAGATTATTCTACTGCCAGCATTTATAAGATATAATGAAACCACATTAAATATGTATCTGATTGTTACCAACTGTGTAGAAAGCGTATGCTAACGATGGTTATGTACAGCGAGTTAGACTCTGAGACTAGCGATGTTCGACTTCACTGTGACTTCTTTGTGCTTGACCCAAGAGCTTTCACTGTTTCATTGACCTTTAATTCAAGCATCAGATGCTTTTTTATTTGTTTGCTTGTTACACAGAAATTTAAAGAGGTTGTAATGAGACATATACTTCTCTTAGACCTAAATGTCTCCATACAGGGAACTTCCTTAACATATGGCATGTGAAAAACCATGATGGAAAATGATTTTAATCTTACCCACTTTAATTACATATTTATCTGAAATACTGACTACTATATTTCACAACACATCTCATTTTAACTTCATTCAACTCATAGACTTCTTCTTAAAAACAAAAAAGTTGTTTTAAATAATATTGTGGTTCAATTTTGATGAATAAAAATTATGTCCATATTAAATGTTTGAAATAAGGCAATGAATGTGAGAGTGTTTTGTAAAATAAAATGCTGTACAAATGACCTATGATGATGCTTTTAAAAACTTTTTTCTTTAAAGTTAAAAAGTTTCCAATCTTTTACTTTCTACTTGTATAGAAGATGAGTATAATTAAATGGCAAACTACTGCTTTAAATGTAAAGTAACCCTTGTGCATATAGTACTCATCCCCATTATAACTTTTCCTTATATAAGATACACATTCTCCCTCAGAAATCTCTTCTATGTGTATGTGTAGCAACGCTTGTTCATTGATGGCAAATTTATGATGTATAGTTATGTTTACTGACCTCCAAAGAAAAAAAACCCAAATCTGATCATCTTTGAATTTTTTTTACAAATTGAATGCAATAAATTGAAAGATTAACTATCTTAAATTTCCATACACTACTGACATCTTTAGACTGTTTTAAATAAATTTGCTCTCAAAGTACTTGAGAAGGCCAAGCATGGTGGCTCATGACTATAATCCTAGCATTTTGGGAGGCCAAGGCAGGAGGAGTGCATGAGCCATGGAGTTCAAGACCAGCCTGGGAAACAGCAAGATCTTGTCTCCACAAAAATAAAAAACCTAGCCGGGCATGGTGGCACATGCCTGCAGTCCCAGTTACTCGGGAGGCTGAGGTGGAAGGATTGCCTGAGCCTGGGAGGTCAAGGCTGCAGTGAGCCATGATCATGCCACTGCACTCCAGCCTGGGTAACATAGCAAGACCCTGACTACAATGAAAAGTAATTAAACCAGCTATGACAACAGGTGCTGTATGGGGGCAATGCTCCTTTTATTAAGAAAAAAAAAAAAGTACCTGAGGGTTTTGGTAATGCCATATAAAATTTGATGAGAAACAATGTCTTCTATACATTGTAGCTTTGTGACTATGGAAACATAAGAAATATCTCTAAAATTTTATGATAAAAGAATTTGAATATATGATGAATTTTAAATCACTTCTTCAAACAAATGTTTGCTGTTGAGTGCCTGCTACTTGCCTTGGGGCAAGCATTGAAGACAACCAGGCTGAATAAGGACTCTATTGCAGCTGGAAACATTTAGGAATATGAGTGAGTTTTTCTTTCTAGTCAGGATGAGAGTTGAAGAGTCATCTTCCCAACCCTCTGTAATGTCTAGAATTATTGATCCGAAAGGCAGAGATTTTATATGGAGGTAGGCTTACTTCCTCAATAATTGCCTGGAGATGACAACCCTTCCTCCCTCTCCCTTCTGAGTCTCCAGGGTCCATTTTATCATTCTCTGTACATTTGCATACTCTTCATTTAGCTCTCACTTGTAAGTGAGAACATACAGTGTTTAGTGTTCTGTTCCTTATTTAGTTCTCCAATTCCATCCAAGTTGCTGCCAAAGACAATGTTTAGTTTTTTTGATAGCTGAATAGTATTTCATAGCATAGATATACCACATTTTCATAAACTTCTATGTTCCACGAAGTCCAACAATTAAGTTCATGGACCATCCTAGAAAAAGTGTTACGTGCCTCATTGCTGGGTATCACTACAGTCACTTTCAAAGTACTCGCCTTGGGAAGCTATGCACCGATGCCAGTGCCTGGTCCATCCATCAAAGCAATTTTGGAACTCTTTCTGGAAGAATCTTCAGAGCTGTCATCTGTATTTGTTGAGGTCTGACAATTGACTTCACGAGCTTGCCACCATGCACTTACGTTGGCAGCACTATACAAATCCCTTTATTGGAACACCCTCTCTACTCACCTGATCTGGCCCCCGGTGACTTTTTTCATTGCCCAAAGATAAAGGAAATATTGAAAGGATTACATTGATGACATTCGAGATTCAAGGGTAACATGAAGGCAGCTCCATGGCCATTCCAAAAAAAGAGTTCCAAGATTGCTTTGATGGATAGACTAGGTGCTGGTGTCGCTGTATAGCTTCCCAAGGGAACCACTACAAAGGTGACTGTAGTGTTATTTAGCAATGAGGTATGTAGCACTTTTTCTAGGATGAGTTTGTGAACTTAATTGTCACATGTACGTTGTGTGCAACAGTTTGTTTCTGTTCTGTTACTGTGATGTTTTAAGCACTATGGCAGGCACTTCAGAGATACTACCTTCTGTCACATTCACAAAATCCCTGTGATCTGATGTTATTGTGTAGATTTTACTGACAAGAAAGTCAAAGTTACATAATTTGTTCTGGGCCACAGAGCTAGTAACTGGGAGACTTAGAGTTGAAGGTAGATATGGTTTCCCTGCCTATACTATACTGCCGCCTAAGAGTTCTGGCCCAATACCCGGGGATGTAATGTCATTTCGTAACTCGCGTGAGGCTGGTTCTGATTTCGTTTGAGTTGAATTTGTGCTGGCATCTGGTTCTCATCTTGTAATCCATTCTACACTTCAGCATTATTTTTCTCTGTCCAAGTTTTGTCTTGGAAATCTGCTTAGAGCATCAGGCAGATTTGGGCCAGATAACCATTTGCTGCGAAAGGGTTGTTAAGTGTGTCGTAGGATATTTAGTGTCATCCCTGGCCTTTACCTATTAGATGCCAGTGGCATCCACCCATCCCAGCTGTGACAATAAAAGTGTCTCCACACACTGTCAAATGTCTCTGGGGCAAAAATCATTCCCACATGAGAACCACTAGCCCAGAGCCACAATTCCTTTAACACTGGTGCTCTTTCTTACTCTTACTAGCCTTTTCTCTACCACACCACTAAGAAACTGGAATTCGGTGTCTGACCTCTGAGCAAGTTGTTGCCATGCCCCTGTCCAATCACCACTGGCCCTCTGACTTAGATCCCAGGTAGCTTGCCCTGGCTGTACCGCTGCTGAGCTCCACCTGCTTACAGGTGTGTTACACCACCTAAGACCTCCCACCTAGAAGCCTTTGCTATAGTCTACTATGTCTACCCCAGTCTGTTTCCGAACTGCATATTTGCTTCATTTCTGCAGCCCAGTGACTTCCTCTAAAGTTTAGTTTAAGATCTAAACACCTATCTTCTGTCTCTTCTGCTATGGTTAACTAAGGAAGTTTCTGTGAATATTCTAAGATATGTGACTTTGTAATACTAATAATGACACAAAACCATGTTTATTTTATTTATTTATTTATTTAAGAGAAATCATGGTTAGATTTATTCTAAGCCAAGTATGAGGACTTAAGCTCAGGAACACAGACTCAGGATAGCCCAAGTATGCGTAGGTTACACGATGCACATTATATATACTTTAAAAAAATATATTTATTTATTTATTTAGACACAATAACTTTTTTATTTTAAAGATGTGGGATACAATTCAGGGTTAGGTATGCAATTGTTCACTATGCAGTTACCCTTGTTGATGAGGTGTGCCCCCTCTTCCCAGGCAGTCTCCCTACTGCCAATCCCGCCCCCCACCCCCGCCGGTGGTTTCCCACTACTGCCAACCCTTTTCTTATAGTATTACAACAACTGTTCAAGGTCTGCTTATGAGTGAGAACATGTGATACGTTCTTTGTTTCTGTGAAAGATCACTCAGTGCTGTAGACTTTAAGTCCATCCAGATGCAAAAGCATGTTTATGATGAAAAGTATAACAACCCTCATGACATAATTTCCAAAGCATCTCTATTTTCCTTTAAAATTCTTGTTGTACTTTTGGCATCCATCAATTAGTTTAAACCCCCTTCAAAACTTTATTTTCCATATTATCTCTTCTGATAATGTATTAAGTAAAGGAGTACCTCAATGAATACTTAATATGAGAGGGACCTCCAAAAACCCAGAATTATATTTTGGAGTGTGGGTCCCCTGGTAGTATACTGGGAATTTGTCCCTCATCATCAATTGGTCCACCAAAGTTTTTATCTGGAAGTTTTGAGAAGGTTGCATCACAATTTGTGGAAGAAACACCCTGAATTGTGGCAAACAAGTGACTGGTTCTTCCACCATGACAACGCATCTGCCCACACCACACTGAGCGTTCAGCAGTTTTTGACCAAAAACAGCATGACCCCCATGCCCAACTTTCCCTATTTACCCACTCTTACCCTGAGCGATGCTGACGTGGAAGAGTTGAAACAAAAAATGGCAGAAGCACTAAAAGGCATCAAAATCGGTAAGTTCAAAAACTGCTTTGAGCAGTGGAAAAAGCACCTCCATAGGTGTATTGCGTCAAATGGAGAGTACTTCGAAGATGACTGAAGTTTAAACATGTAAGAATAAATACACAATTTTTTATAAGTAAATTCTGCTTTTTTGGGGGGTCCTCCTTGTACATGTTATTTTAGCTTTTTCAAATTTCAAGAGTTGCCTATTGGTTTTAGAATTAAAGACTTTAGTGAATAAGATGATGTCTGTCATCATATTCAAGTCTGTAACTTCAGTTTTTAATTATCACCTTTACAGGTTTTATGTTCCCATACTTGGGTTTTCTTTTCTTATAGCTATTCAGAAACATTTCACTCTTTCTGATTATTTTAGTTGCTGTGAGCTTCACATGCTCTCATTTTATAATGCTTGCTTTAGGTTTAGCAAACAAATTCTAAGCAGAGTTTCAAATTTAGGGTCATCAGGGTTGTATTTTATAGAGTTAAATAGTATTTTATGTTATGAACATTGTCTCTGTTGATTCCAGTTTTGAGAATTGGAATCTGTTGGACTATAACAGATAATTTCATTAAAAAACAAAACAAGACAGTTTATTCAATAAATATTCTGGCACATTAGTTGATGACATTTTATATCAAATTTCTTCTTCAACATTATATAATTTATTTTGCTAAATTTATGTAATAAACCAACTGTCCTATGTCTTCATGTATATATTTCTAGTGTGAGCACTGATCACTTAGCTGTGTCCTGCAAGTAGGTTACATCCCCATGATTAGACCTGGTCTCTTTTGAAGAGGTGTTATTCTGGGTGTCAGCCATTCAGCAAAAATAAGGTATACTTTATTTAGACAACTTGGATCATACTCCAAGTGCTT
This sequence comes from Tarsius wallacei, assembly GCA_963574415.1. Taxonomy (NCBI): domain Eukaryota; kingdom Metazoa; phylum Chordata; class Mammalia; order Primates; family Tarsiidae; genus Tarsius; species Tarsius wallacei. The sequence continues at coordinate 17,842 of CAUYQG010059795.1, read as the reverse complement.
AGTTGTCAATTGTGATTAATGGCTAGTGTATTAGCACAGCTCAGAAGGATTGGGGTAATTTATATTTTGAAGATTATCTTGTATCATGCTATTTAATCTCACTTTTAAGATTCTTCTAGCCTTAAGTAGTTTCATGTTTGAATGATCCATCCTTGGATCAACTGCATTGTAGAAACTAAAGGATTGACCTTCCATATGACCCAGCAATCCCCCTATTGGGAGTATACCCAAAGGAACTGAAGTCATTTTACCAAAAAGATACCTGCACATACATGTTTGTTGCAGCTCTATTCACAATAGCAAAAACATGGAAGCAACCATGCTGCCCATCGAAACTGGACTGGATAAGAAAATGTGGTACATATACACAATGGTATATTATGCAGCCATTGAAAAGGATAAACATACAGACTTCACAGCAACTTGGATGGATTTAGAGTCTATCATACTCAGTGATCTATCACAGAAACAAAGAACATAGTACCAAATGCTCTCACTCATAAGTGGAACTTGAACAATTATCATAATACTATAAGAAAGGGATTGGCAGTAGTGGGAAACTGCCAGGGGAGAGGGATGGGATTGGCAGTTGAGGGAAACTGCCAGGGGAGAGAGTGGCATACCTCATCAACAACGGTAAGTGCATAATGAACATTTGTGTATCTAATCCTGAATTGTATCCCATATCTTTGAAATAAAAATAAAAATTAAAATTAAATGAAAGAAAAGTTGAATTGAAAAAGAAATTAAAGGATTGATGAGGACCAGTGACACTCCCCCCACCTCTCCTAGTGGTCATCATAATAAAGGCAGGTGAAATTAGTTAGGAATTCACAAGAAAAAGGTGAATCTCAAGGGTCAAAAAGCAGAATTTTAGAAATAGTTTGCTTTTTCCTCCACTTTTAAAATTTTATTTTATTTTTTGAGTTGGAGTCTCACTCTGCTGCCCAGGCTGAAGTGCAGTGGCATGCTTGCAGCTACTGCAGCCCAGCTTTCTGGGTTCAGGCAATCCTTCTGCCTTAGCCTTCTAAGTAGCTGGAACTACAGGTACACACCCAGCTGATTTTTAGATTTCATTGTAGAGTCGAGGTCTCACCAAGTTAGCCAGGCTGGTCTTCAACTCCTGGGCTCAGGCAATCCTCTTGCCTCAGTCTACCAAGTGCTGGCATTGTAGGTGTGAGCTACTGTGACCGGCTCCTCCACTGGAAATTCTGGATTTTTCTTTTCTTAGGAAGTTAGTGGTTGCCTTAAATTTTGTCCAACAGTTTGGAATTTGAGCACTAGTGGTTTTCAGATATTGGTTTTGACTTTTCCTTTCTTACTTAATGTTACTTACCTGGAGAATTTGCAAAACGGTTGCTTCCTGTAAAATGTAGGAACAATCTTCCTCTTTTCTTTTTTTTCTTCTGAGGGTTAACCTAGTGTGTGAACTCAGAGGCGGGCAATTAATCTCTTCCCATAAGTAATCTCTATTAACTTTTCCCACAAAACTGATGCCAAAAATGCAACAGCATAGGTAACCAAAACTCCCAGTCAGATTGCTATGCAACAGTCTCTTTCACTTAGAATTTCTAGAACTACTATAGTTTAAACTAATCCTAGAAGCATAATTAAAAAGCTAATAACAGACAACTGGGAAAAAAAGCCAGTCTCCCATAGCAGCTGACATGATTTAAGAGCAAGACCTGGTTTACAAAATGGACAACAGGGTGTGTTATTAAAACACAAAGAAACTAGATATATACAACGAGGAGCTTAGGAAAGGGATACTTTTACCAGTAAGATATTTCCGGATTTAAAAAATGTGGTACATATACACAATGGAATATTACACAGTCATAAAGAAGGACAAAATTATGAACTTCACAGCAACTTGGATGGACTTACAGTCTATAATACTGAGTGATCTATCACAGAAACAAAGAACTGAGTATCACATGTTCTCACTCATAAGCAGACCTTGAACAATTATCGTAATACAATAAGAAAAGGATTGGCAGTAGTGGGAATCTGCGTGCGGCGGGGGTGGGGGGCGGGGGTGGGACGGACACACCTCATCGACAAGGGTACCTGAATTATATACCACATCTCTAAAATTAAAAATTAAAAATAAAAAAAATTAAAAAAAGATATTTCAGGACAGTTGTTATGTAATCATGAGCTCTGAAAAAATAAGTAAAGGATGATAACTGTTATGTAATAAATACAATCTTCTAAATCTGACACTTGCTGAAATTCCATTACAAATAGAATATATAGAAAAGCCTAGGTTCCACCAATTCAGCAAAGGCAATGTACAACATTATAATATACATGGAAATGTATACAGTGAAATATCATCAATGTTTATTCTCATCCCCTGATGAAATATTTTAACGGTTTTCTTTTACTAAAAAAATCTTCATTTATACATATATCTCATATATGAAGTAATACATATGTAACTGACAGGTGGCTGTGAGTCTAAAGACAAAAAGCAGGATATGGAGGTAGAGAACAGGGCTATGTTGATCATCTCTGAGGCGATCAGGGCTCATATTATGACCTAGAGAATCATGGGAAGATAGTAAAGACAGCTAAGAAGGCATAAGACGATTAAAAACAAGTAATGATTTGATGATTAGGCACACATTTAACTTTGTGCTTTGTATCAAGCAAGCTAACAACTAGAATTTGAAGCCCTGTTTCCATTATTTCTTGGACAGACAAAATTGGAAAGAAGTTGACTATAAAGTTATAAGGTTACTTGAGTCTCATTTCTCTCTGCACGCAGCCTTATCTTGTAAGACCAAAGCAGATGTTAATCTGGGAGGCATTTTCACTTGATTTTTTTTTTTTTTTTTGGTCCCTCTTCCCCAAGAATCAGTGTTCACCCCCTGGGGATGATATTTTTCTCACCATACTGCCTGGCCTGCCCCCTTGAGAACACTGGATCTATGTTAACCTAGAAAATCTCTAAGAGGCACGCCTTCCAGGACTTTATTATTATTATTATTATTTTAGAGTCTCTCTGTCACCCAGGCTGGAGTGCAGTGGCACGCTCATGGCCACCACAGCCTCGATCTGCTGGGCTCAGGTGATTCTTCTGTCTCAGCACTTCCAAGTAGCTGGAACTACAGGTGCATGCCACAAGGCTGGCTAATTTTTTTTTGTTTATTTGTTGTAGAGATGAAGTCTCACCAAGTTGTCCAGGCTGGTCCCGAACCCTAGGCTCAGGCAATCCTCGCGCCTCTGCCTCCCAAAGGGCTGGGATTACAGGCTTGAGCCACCAGGCCTGGCCTTCACTTAATTTCTAGCTATATAAGGTGTTCTTTTCTTATAGATTTTCCTAATTTGTCACAATCAGTGTCACTGAGACTGGCCCTGAACAAAACAAGAGCAACACCATAAAGGACAATAGGAAATGCAAGTGTATAGCTGAGATTTTTTAAATTTATCAGATTGAATGGAACTACCCTTCTCACCTTCTCCCTCCCATAGTGAAAAGACTGTGAAGCCCAAGGAAATAGAAATAGACATTAAGCCTTTTCAAACAGGCCAAAAGTTTGAATTGTGTCTAATTACTGAGTACCAAATTTTTTACCATTGTTTGGAAAACTTAAGCATAACAGGCTTGGAACTGGAAGACTTGGCAAAGAACCAAAAAGTGGAAAACTTTGAGTGGTAGATTCTTTTCTGTTTTTACTGCCTTTATTCCTTCAAATAGAAAAAGCTAGAATGGGAGATTTTTACTGACATCCCTCATGATAACCTCATGTCAACCTGCCCCTGGATTTTTTCTACTACCATTAAAATTTATCAAAACATTATATTTAACAATGTTAAGCCAGTTTCTTGGTTCTTCATATAGCAGCTTTTTGCCTAGATTATTAGACTTCTCAATGAGAAAATATTTTGCATGTATTGAATAAGGAACTTAATTTTACCTGGATAATTCATCCCTTGCCCTGGGCTGACAGAAAAAGGGCCAAGCTCTCCATATGTTGAACAACATTCCACAATGGCGTAAATACACCAGACAAGTTTTGTGGCTGTTACTACTTGTTCCTAGGTCAGATAGGAACATTTTCACCTCTCAAAACTTTCCTTAACTTTTTTCTTTACTTTTCTACATAGACTTTGCTGATACATGGTAACTTACCAACATAAATTCGGTAGAATTTAATGAATTTACCTACAAAGTCATGAAATCCCTTACCGTTTACCTGCATGGTCCTTTCTTAAAAAAGAAAAAAAAAATCAGCTCTTTAAAATGATACAGTATCATGAGTCCCATAAGCTCCTTGTTTTAATTGTTCAACCTGAGTTCAGCATACACCACAACACAATCACGTCATTAGATAAACCTCTGTATGTGGATGGTGTAAATTCTTCCCTACAGGGTATAAATTGCCATATGCCCCAAATCTTACCATACTCCAAAATCTGTCTTATTAATTTGCATGCTAGACAGAAATTCTCATTATTAAATTATTTGTTTCACTAAGACTAAATGGTAGAAATGTTGTCTACATGAGGCTTAAAGGAACAGATAGCCTGTGTATAAGATATATAGAGTATATACAGTTTTGTCCAAATTGCATTAATTCATCTTTGATCTCTGTGTAACAGTGAGCATTGTGGAATGCAGGACATGTACTCAGTTACATATCAAACCAGTTGCCTTCACCACCATGTGGAAGGAAGAGCTAGTTTTCTAAATAGAGGCTAAAAGACAGAAAGATCACCATGCCCAGCCCACTACCAAATATTTGATACTGTCGAAATAAAAGAATCACAGAACTGGAGATTTTTTTAATAGAAGAAAAAGGTGTACAAATTTATTTTAATGTGTGTAGCAGGAGAATCTCAGGACAATGGTCATCCCATAACCCAATGGGGTCTAGGTACTTATATATCCTTTTTCATAAGGGAAAGGGAGTGGGTGCAGGAGTAAATGATTTAGGAGAGATGAATGGATCCAATGTTTAGACGATGGTTAAATAATTTTCTTTGGGATTTCAATGGGACCTGAGAACAGACAATAGTTTGGAACAAAGTTCTGGGATTTAGGAGTGATGTTTAATTTTCAGTCTCTTCCTCTGTGATATGAGTTTTAATCTTCTCTGGTTAATGAAATTTTATTTTATTTGAGTTGTTGGGTACGTGTGAGGGTTTACTATATAAGTAAATTGCTTACAGTAAGGTTTGGGCGTCTAAGCAAGCCCTCTCTTCTCCTGGTAGTGAACCTGGTACCCAGTGTGTGGTTGTGTGCCCCTCATCCCTCCTTCCCTCCCTCCTTTTAACAGTGTCCAGCATCTGTTGTTCCCACCTTTGCGTGGGAAGTGATCAGGGCCCACTTATGTGTGAGAACATATGATATTCAATTTTTTGTTTCTATGATAAGAAATGGAGAATTATTGGTCCGCCTTCATACTAACCCATCTTTAAATCTTTCTAAAGGGAGTAAGACATTGTCCTTTTTGCATATAAAGGCTTTCAAATAAAAACTTCTGATGGCAACTCATGTATAGTAAACTTTTCTGGTGGGAAAATCTTTCCTATTCCTTAAATTTAGAGCTACCATAAAAATAGCCAAAAAATTATAGACAAGTTAAGACCCATGGGGAAAATAATTCACACAAATCAAGAAAGCCCAATTGTGATATTTCCTTGATGGCACAATTATATCCTAGAACTTCCTTAAATTGAGTAATGAAAAATTCACATATTTTCAGATTAGTATATGCTGGAAAATAATCTGTAACAGTGACATCTGGTGGCTTTTATTATAATGCTGTAGCATCTTTTGTACAAAGCCATGTCATAATTAAACAGGATTGTACCATAACTTTGTGCTTTATGCATGACAAAATAAACATAGATGCATATTAGCTTTTTACTAACACATTCCTTATAAACTCGGTACAGCAAAATGTCAAATATTTTGCAAGTTTACCAAGTTTGGAACTTTCAGGTAAGTGTATACAAATTACTATGTTAACTTTAAACTTCTTAGTCACACTACCATGAACTTGCTGGCCTGAAATGTATGTGTATTTAACTTTCATTCATTTTCCTTGTGTTGATGGGGTGCAGCCTCCGACTGGCAAAATCTTTCATAGCAGCTTCCAAACCCAGTCTGTCACTAACAGTAGCTAAAACCCCAGGCTGTTAGGAATAAATTTAATTCATTGCCCTCTTGAGCTCTACCAGGGCTAAATGGAGAGGGAAGAGTGAATAGGTAATCTCCATCTTTCTCTCAGGGTGTTAAGTGTTAATAATGACCTTGATTTGTCCATGGGCACTTCTCCCCACCCCCTCCAGTCCTGAGATCTGAGACCCATACCCTGAAGAATGTTCTGAACACAATGAAAAAAAAGAAATTAGGAGGATATATATTATCAATAAGGGTTCTTTAAAAAATTATGTTTGTGCTGCACAGAATTTTAAAATATTCTTCAATATGCTCTTCATTCACTGCATGGAAAGCAATCAGGAGACTGATCTCTTTGGCAATTTTATCTCTTAAACTTCTCTTGGCTCATGCCTATGATCCCAGCACTTTGGGAGGCCGAGGTGAAAGGATTGCCTGAGCCCATGGGTTAGAGACCAGCCTTGGCAACTTTGCGAGTCCTCATGTCTACAATAAAATAAAAAAATAAAAAAAACTTCTCCGACAGTCTCTTTGTAAACATTGACTGGTGCAGAATTCCTAAGCTGAAGTTCTACCATAAGGGGACTTTTAACCTTGTATTTTTAGTAGGTTGGGAACTCAGATAACTGATGTTAGGTAATCTGGTTTAATTTGCTCTGTTGAATATAGAAAAGAAATGTGACTCTGACAACAACACTTACGCTTGTGTGTGCAAGTTGAAAGCGATCTAAGCATCAGCCGGGCTGATGGTATTTTTGATTGCAATGTGTTATATTTAAGTATGTCCAAATGAGCAAATCCATTGGCTTACTTTAATAACCTGTAATTTCTGCTTTCTTTCTGTCAGGGCATGCCATTTATAGTAGATAACAGCACTCAGCAAGAGAAATACTTTATTAGAGAATTAGGCAGAAAAACAAACTATACTCAAGCAAGACTTTCTTCAAATTGCTGAGTTGAAGTAAAGACAATTTCATGTTTTCACAACATTAAGTTGTAAATATATCCAGGCAAAGAAAGTACTAGGTACAGAGGTCATTTTGTAAATAGGTTGTGCTGCGGTGTTTTCAATTCAAGAGATAAGTCAATACTCATAAGTTAGTTTTATTATCTCTTAATTCTTCACAGGAATAAGGAATTATTTTTCCAAGTATATCTAATCTGTGAAACAATGGATCAGGATCGGCATCATGCTGCCCTTTATGACTGCTTATATCAGTCCCCGCCAAAAGCATGACTCTGATGAAATTTTCCAGTCTGATGAGCCATCTAAACACTGAGAAACTCCCAAGTAGATAATTGATCATGTTTCTACTAAACTCCATACTGTGCTAACTATTATTTAATCAGATATCTGGTAGACGTCTCAAACTTAACATGCCCCTGGTGTTCCTGGTCTTCTCTCTCAAGCATTCCTCCCACAGTCTTCACCATTTAGAGAAGCGAGACCTTCATTCTTTCAGTAACTCAACCTAAAAAATCTTGAGTCATCCTGACTCCTTTCTTTTTCTCATACAACGTATCCCATTCAATCCAAAAGTAAATCCTATCGCTTTTCTACCATCAAAATAGATACTGATTCAGTCACTTCTTACCACTCCACTATTACAGTCTTCATCCAAGTCAGTATTTTCATTTGCCTGGTTATTCTACTTTTAGCCTTATTAATATACAGAATATTGCACATTAATACTGTAATATTAATTAATTAATATTGTATATCCTGTAATATACAGATTACTATATATTCTCACTCTGACAGCCAAAAGACTCCTTTCACTTTTTTAAAGCAGAGTAAAATTCTAAGTTGTTATTATTGCTTAGATATTGTCTGGTTCTTTCTCTGTTTCCTTTACCTGTTTTTTAACCACCAACAACCTGGTCTTCTTGCTTCTTCTGAAATGTACCACCATGCTGTTGTTTTGGAGCTTCTGTACGTTCTGTTCTCTCTGTCCTGGAGTGTCTTTTCCCCAGACAACTTCTTTGCCATCTCTTTCATTTCCTTTAGGTATTTGTTTAAATCTCATCATCTTGATGGTTCTTCCCCTGCCTACCTTCTATGTGATTGTCGTTGCCTTCCCTCCTTCCCCTTGCTTCTTATATTCTTTCTCTGGTATTTTCTTTCATTTATCAACGACTGATATTTTATCTATTTTACTTAGGTGTTTGTTCATTCTTTGTCTCCACTCATTTTCCAGAATATAAAATTCGTGAAGGGATTAAAGTTTGACTTGTTCACCTAGAACAGTCCCGGGAGCATAAGAAAAACTTGTAAGTATTTATTGAATGAATGAATGGATTGATTATCTGTAACTGTATTTTGTATACATATTTCCTCAAATAAAATAACTTTCAGGTTAACCTGGTATAGTCATCATGCTTCTGGTTAAGCTTCTCTAAGATGTTATTGTTGGTGTCACAGAACTTAAAAACCACTACATTGACCATACTAGATTTCTTATAGGTGATTTTTTTTGTCCCTCCCCTTCTTCCCACCCTCCCCCTTCGGAGTCCCCAATGTTAATTAGACCATTCTACATACCTTTGCAGATCCTTAGTTGAGTTCCCACTTGTAAGTGAGAACACGTGGTGTTGGGTTTTCTGTTCCTGCATTACTTCACTTAGGATGATGGTTTCCAATTCCATCCAAGTTGCTGCAAAAGACACTATTTCATTCTTTTTTAATGACTGAACAGTATTCCATCATTCACTGATCAGTTGATGGGCACTTAGATTGATTTAATATCTTTGCAATTGTGAATTGTGCTGTGATAAGCATACAAGTATACTTAAAAAACAAAACCAAACCTATGTTCCTTCAGGTGGATACCAAGTAGTGGGCTTGCTGGATTGTATGGCAGATCTAATTTACACTCCAACCAATAGTGTATAAGCATTCCCTTTTCACTGGATCCATGCCAACATCTATTGTGTTTTGATTTTTAAAATAATGATGTTATGGTTATTTTTGGCAAATGCAAACTGCCACAGCCACTACAAGGTATTGGAGGTGCTTTGAGCTCTACATTCAATTAAATGATATTCTTTATTTTATTAATAGAGCTCATAGTAAAGATCTAGAATTTCCATATTGTCTCTCAAATAATGTGTGCTGCTATGATACAGAGGATAGTCCTGCAGTTTTAAAATATGCCCATAGACCTTGTGCAATCTTCCCATCTAGAAGTGGCCACTTCATCTGTTCTGGTTTTAGAGACTCGCTTAATACCAGTATAAAGCTGCAGAAATGTCATTGTGTGAATAACAAGGCAGCTTTTAACCTTCACCACTGGAACATTTTTGTTTGAAACTACCAGCAGCCACGTGAGAAGTCCAACATCTTTGGCCTCCATGCTGTGAGGAAGCCTAGGTCATGTTCAAGAGGCCATGGTTAGGTGCTCTGGTTGACATTGTTTCCAACTGACAGACAGCATCAGGGGCCAGTCCTGAGAGTGAGGTGTCTTAGATGTTCAGCCCAGGTGAGTCCTGGTAACTTCAGTCTCACTTATATATGATTGTAGCCACATGAGAGACCCTAAGTGAGAACTGATCAACCAAATCCTTCCCACATTTCTGACACACAAAATCAAGAGCAAAATAAAATGGTTGCTTTAAGCCACTAAATTTGGGAGTAATTTGTTATTTAACAAAGATAACCAAACAGGTAGAGATAATGCCCAAGAAAATATAATTTTTTTGAGAGCCAAACATATAATCTTCAAATTTCCATTTGCATAGAAAACCATATTATGAAAATCTATGTTAATATAATATTCAATTTTGGAAAATTGTAACTGAATGATAATAGCTGAAGTTTTTTAAAGTTTGACTTTTCTAGGATCTTCTTTTGGGCAGAGGCCATCAGACTAGGAGAGTTTGATTACGGAAGCCAGTTTAACCTAAGTTGCTATCCTATTTTCATAAAAATAAGTTATAAGGTGCACTGAATGCCCATTAAAGATGTAGTTACCTTAGGGATTTCACACTTGCTCTTTTTTCTGCCAGGAATTTTCTTCAGACTTTCACATGGCTTCTTTCTTCCCATCAATCATGTCTCCACTCAAATATCACCTCATATGGAGGTAGGGGTCTTCCTTGGTCATTCCATGTATAGTAATCTCCCTTTCCAATCAATCTATACCCCCCTTTCCTCTTTTGTTTTCTGCATAGCATTAATCACTAACTGATATTATCTTATATAAAATTTTTTTTTGTTTCTTCTGCAACTAGAAGGTAAAGTCTATGAAGCCATAGAATTTATGTGCTGTTTCTTGTACATTCCCAGAATTTAGAATAATATCTGACATTTCTGGGCGCAGTGGCTCATGCCTGTAATCCCAGCACTTTGGGAAGCTGAGTCAGGAGTATTGTTTGAACCCAGGAATTTGAGACCAGCCTGGACAACATAGTGAGACTTTGTCTCTACTAAAAAACCCACCAAAAATAAACAAACAAAAAAACTAGCTGGCGTGGCGCCATGCATCTGTTGTCCCAGCTACTTGGGAGGCTGAGGTAGAAGTATAGCCTGCACCCAGGAGGTAAAGGCTGCCGTGAGCTGTGATTGTGTCACACACAATGAGACCCTGCCTCAATAATAATAATGATAATAATGATAATAATAATAATAACAACAACAACGTCAACATAGTTAGACTTTAAAAATTTTTTAAATGGTTACATGAAATATAATTTGAAACGAGTCATAATGAAGTTATGTGTTCTGAAATCGACATGTGAATATTTTCAAATAGAATGATTGCTTTTATTCATTTTTATAGATTAAGGAGGTGCAAGTGCAGCTTTGTCACGTGGCTTTTATTTAGTGTACCCATCACCCAGATAGTGTACATTATACCCACTAAGTGATTTCTCATCCCTCAGATTTCCCTTTCAGTTTGAAGCAAAAAATTGATCTATTCACCTTATAATATTTATGAGAGAAACCTCAGAATTAAAGGAAAAGAATTAACATGGGCGTTAAAAATAGAATACATAAATAATAAATAAATAATTTGACCTCTTTCTTGCTCTTAGAAGTTAAGAAAGCACATTCTCTAATGTGTAGAATTAATTTTATAAGCTATAATTATCTTCTCATGCATTGTGAATAGAATTCTTATAAGGTAGGGAGACGTTCGTACACCTGTTAAAAATTTAAAGAGAGTAAACAATTTATTTTTGGCCACTTTCTGCAAGACATGGTGCCCTGGAGTGAAGGGACATAAAGATAAATCTTCAGATATTATAAATCAGACCAAGATGCTGCAGTCAATGAGGTGAAGGAGGGACAGGAACTCAACACTGGTGATCTAGCCACATGTCAGACACCAGCCTAGCTCCTCAGCTCTGTGTCTCATTCGTTCTCAACAACAATGCTTTGTGCTATCATCACCTTCATTTTGCAGATGCGGAAACTCAGGCTCAGAGAATCTAGGAGATGTCCCCAAGGTCATAAAACTATGAAGCAGTGAACCGTACGTTGGAACTCAAGCCTGTGTCTATTCTAGAGATGAGACAATGTCCAAATAACCACAATCCAGAGGCAGTCATAATCACTGTGTGTGAGGTATAGACTAAGTGCAGCGGTTGTTCAGAGCATGGGGAGACTCCACATCTTGCACATTTCAGGGGTGTTTTATTAAGCTTTATATGGTCAATTTTTAGGCACATATATATGCTAGATGAGCATGAGCCATACAAAAAAGTAGGTTGGTTTCAACCTATTTTTTTATTCCTTTGCAGTAAAATAATGGGAAAAACTCTTCAAATTACTGAATCATCAATCATAATTCTTTTACAAGATTGTGAACATGCCAGGTCTGTGCAAAAGCAAACATGAGTACAGTCTTATGTAGGTTTCATCCAAGTCACTCCATGCTTGGAGATTATCAAGGAAGTGTATTGAGTTCATAGTTGTGTTTAAAATTAATTGCTTAATATTTAAACCATTGTGCTGTCATAAACCTGTACAACTATCTGGTTACTTTCACTTTGCTGTAAATGTATACTTACTATTTTAATACAATTTTATACTAAAAGTTAACTTTCCATTAGATCTTTTAAAAAGCCAGAACATTAGCTAGTGACTTTTAAAAAATTACATGCTCATCCAAGGCAGCAGTGAAATGAATCTCAAAGTCTGAGAAATATCGAAGTGGTAGATGGAAATATTGGAGTGACAGACAGAAACAAGTCATTTCAGAAGAAAAGAAAAGTAATACAGTTCAAAAAACTGGTCTGGTTCTTTCTACTGATTAAGAATTACAAAACCCCATAGTAGCAAGGTAGACATTCACTCTTTTTCATTATTTCTCATTCAGAGCTGGAGCACTGTAACTCTACATAATTTTTTTGCAAGTACAAACTAAGCATTATTTATTTAACTTGTTTCTTGACAGAACAGAGACAAAGGGTGAAACTAAGAATAGTGTAATTAAGAGAATGCCTTCCTGATGTGCTTGTAAAATATGACTACATTCTAAGAATTGTAGTTTGGGTGTGAGCAGAGCAATTCTCAGTTGTCACAGTTATTAAAAATAAATCGATTATGCAACGATCCAACTTCCCACAAATAGGAGGGCGACTATATATTTCAATAAAAAGTGACAGAACCATGAGTCTCAAAGAAGTGAATGTTCAAATTGTATCTTCTTTTTTAAAAACGACTTTCTCATTTTTTATTTTCGACATATGAAAATATTTAAGACTTCCAAGCCCTAAAACTTTCTCTTTTTGACATTCAGACACAAAATGCAGCTTTTGTGAGAGTCTAGGGATCATTGTGTTACCTTTGGGAAGTAGCATAAATGGTTTACAATTTCAAACAGCTCCGAATCTGTATGGTGTGTGCCTGTGTGTGTGCCTGCACGTGGACGCCTGCCTCTGTGGGTAAATAAGAAGCATGCCAAGCAGCACAAAATAGTCACTGAAGAGACGTTCTGAATCTGGTTTGGCGAATCAGAATGCCACTGTGCATGAGGGTATTACTTACCCGAGCGGCAGCTGTTCTTGTAACTATAACGTTAAACACATTGGCTAAGTATATTCTGAAGCCAGTGATAAACAAGTGTCTCAAAGATACATCCACACAACAGCACATGTTTGGTCTTTTATGCACGACAATGGGTGTCCCACATCAGCTTTCTCCTTCTTCAGGTTTCCTGCAGCCCCCCCGACTGTCCCTGTCACCCAGTGCCAGATGGGAAGTGAGAGCTCAGCTGATCCACCTCTTTGTGGTAGAAACCCCCAGAGCTTCAACTGCAGGCTACAGGTTACCGAAGCCGTCATGAAAAATTCAGAGCTGATATTAACAAGTCTACTGAAAGTAAAGTGCGTGTCACATTATCCACCCTGCCTTTCAGTTAATACTAAAGCTACTGTCGCCGAAAGAAGAAATGCATACTTGCTGTGCTCAAAACTCTTTGGTTGTGCTATGTAGATTCAAAAGTAAGACGAAAGATGTTGTAAAAATAGAAGAGAGCAAGATCTAACAGTAGAATGACAGAAAGTCCTATACAATAGTTGGAAAGTAGAAGGGTGGGTTAGAAGAAACTGACCTCCTGATACTTGGAAGGAAATATGGAAATATTTTACTGAAGTTCCAGTTCTGAAGCTCCATTAAGTGATTTAAATGTTTATGACCCTTTCGTGTATATGTTGCTTCTGTATCTTTTCAGTAATGAATGTATATCATAAAAGTTCCTATTAGAGTCATTCCTCTAGAACATGTTTTGAAGTATTTAAAAAGTTAATTAATCATCATAATTCCTTGAATGCTTGCTCTGTTCCAAGCACTTGCTATGTTCTCGGTATTTTTCATGTATCACCCCATTTTCATCTGACAAACCAATAAGGTAGGCACTACTTATTCTTCACACCATTTTACAGATTATGAAACTGAGGTACTACTGGCATGATTTGCCCCGGTATTGTAGCCTGCGGCAGATTTAAACCCAGGCAGTCTCTCTTCAATCCTATATATTATGTAATCACTACTTTACACTATTGTCAAATTCATTACATTTTAAAGAATACAGAGAAGTTCAAAGGATACTATAGTACCTTACTCTCTTCCCAAATCAATAGAGATTGCAAGCTTTAACAAACAAACAAAAAAACCACATTTCACAAATGAAGTTAAACTGTTTTTTTGACAGCCAATCTCAGCTCTATTCCTCTTGAATCTTCCCCAGAGGAGACTATTATTATGAGTTTGGTATGTACTTTATAATATACATTTATGTAAATATATATATATAGTATTATACCACACTGTAAATATCTTTCTATAACTTTGTTTTTTCTCAGCATTTTGGTTTTTGAAATCTATCCATATTAAACACGAAACATAAAAAGCCTAGAAGATTATGAGTTTGTGAGAATTTAACAGGAGGGAAAACAGCACTAACCCAGCCACTGCCTACAGTACATATATTACCTCGTGAGTTGAATGGGATTTAATGGGAGCACATAGGAGGTCTTAGCATGAATGCAATGATTTAGTAGCTAGACATACACATCAACCAACTGTCAACCTCCTTTGATTTCCATCCCCCTTTCTAATGAAATAAGAGAGCCATACCTCATCAGAGACTTTAAAGAAAATGTGTTGAATCCATTTACAATGAAGACATTTCAATTTCGCTATCTTTTCAAAATGCACTCATTTATGTTATTGCCAGATCACAAAGTCATGCCTGAAGCTTCATGAGTATAACATGTTTCTCAACTCTAGGTATCAATTTTTATATAACAATAATAACTTTGGTTATTGTTGTAATGCAAATAACTTAAATAAATAAAACTAAGCTATTGTGAAACTTTCACAGTGAAGTTTCTAAGTAGCTGAGAACAAAAGGAAATTTCTACTTTGCTTCCAACAGATAGAAGTTGATCTATATCCAGGAAAAAAATATTAAGTGAATTCACTATACATGATTTGACCACACCCTCTTGGTAATCTAAGGAAGAGCTGTTTGGTTGTAAAAACTTAGAACATTAGCTGGGATGAGTCATTTTTAGTCTAACTCTGTCATAGCTCTAAACTGTGGCCTTTAAAAAAAGGGAGGGGTAGGGGAGAGAGGAGCAAACAGAGCGATTAAAAATATCAATAGATAATATGATTATTATTCTTTAGCACTTGTGAGTTTTATCAGTGTAAACAAGTGGCAACGCATAGGTGAACTATTCTATATGAAATATTTTACTGGGGAACCATTATAAAATCTCGTTATTGGGCTAGTTATTGCCATTATCTCAAAATTTACCATTTGAAGGTCAAGAATAAGCTTTACCTATGTTAATTAACACTAGAGTTTCATATATGTTTATCTACTCCACAATTTAAATCTCAAATTAATTGTAATTTTTTCAGTTTTATGAGGATAATTGCATCTGAGAGAAATGCAAACATTTCAGGTTAACTGCAAAAGCCATGTAAGATTGCTTGGTAGCCGTAAATCTTGCCACAGTTTGCAAAGAATCAAATAAGTGATGATGCTGAAATTACAATTGAATGAAAAAATAAGTTCTACTATTGTTTGCCATCATGTGGGGTTTTACCCTCATTTATTTGTCAATATCTGTACTTTTTTTAGTCTTGCAATGTGAGATGGCCACTCAAGTGCCTTCAAAAATGCTAATAAGTGGAAAAGAAGAATCTATTTTATATTTTTTCTTTTATTGAATGAACGCTTTCAGTTACACTAACTCTGAGCAAGCTTGACAGGTTAGACATTTTAAATGTCACTTGAAAATATGTCAAGGAGAATGCAATCTCTCATCACTGAATCTATCAGCTGAATATTTCTGGACAGTGTTTCACTTCCAGGTGGATGACTTAAAAAAAAAACCACAATTCCCGCTTTCAACATTGAAAACTTGAAGATAATTCTGACCTATATAGCACCATTTAATGAGAGGCATTATTTAATCCTTCCTCTCATAATAGCTGATGTGAGGGCTTTTATATATGTCTTATCTGTGAATCTAATTGCTCTGATGACTCCTATCCTCTTTGAAGTATTCAATTTTCTCATTTATTTATCCAACTAGACCATAAGTTCCTTGAAGACATCCCATAACAGTGCTTCTTTGCATGTAGTAGATGCTCAGTAATTTGTAGTTCTCAGAAAATTTAATTGATTTTATCCAGGATTTAAATTCATAGTTTATATTACTTCTATATTTTAAATTAGCACTAATTAGCCATGTAATTTTCAAATCAAAATTTCAGTGATTGGTTTGCAGACATAATCAGCTTAGAATAGGTGGACAATATTGGCATTTGTATGTGATAAACACATCTCAGAATTTGACTTCGTAAATATCAGTTCCTTTTTCCTTAATTGAAGCTCCATGAAAAATAGGCACAACTTTCTACTTTTTAGATGGAAAAGAGAGTCAGGGAACTTTAGTGACTGTGATATCATATGCCCATTCCCTCCAGAACCTATCTTTTGTTTTTCTATAAAGTTCTAATTTTCAAATGTTTTTGTTCATATTCATAAAATAAAGTAGGATTTTTATCTCTGATATATATAAAAAATAGAAAAATAAGAAATATGGCCTTCTTTAGAGTGTAGTGTCATCAGTACAACAGTCAGATTTCTTTCTTTTTTTTTTTGAGTTGGAGTCTCATTCTGTCGTTATTAAAATTATTGTTTAGGCCAGGTGTGGTGGCTCACACCTGTAATCCCAGCACTTTGGGAGGCCGAGGTAGAAGGATTGCTTGAATCCAGAAATTCGAGACTAACCTGGGCAACATAGCAAGATCTCATCTTCATTAAGAATTAAAAAAAAAAAAAGTCAGGTATGGTGGCCCATACCTGTAGTCCCAGCTACTCAGATGACTGAGGTGGAGGGACTGCCTGAGCCGAGAAAGCCAAAGCCGCAGTGAACCGTGATTGTGCCACTGCAACCAGCCTGAGTGATGGAGTGAGACCTCAACTCAAAAAAAAAAAAAAATTGTTTACCTGGATAATCCATACATGTATTAACTTTTTTTTCTGAAAAGGTAGATTTTTAATTTTATATTTAAAATTATTTCAAATAATACTTATAAAATAAAATAAATACTTATAAAATAAAATTATTTCAAAGCATAGTTCTTAAGCTTTGAATGTGACCTTTAGAGATAAAGAATTGAGTGCCGAAATGTTTGACACAGGTAGTGCAATTTGGTAGAGGAAAAGGCAGATTAGTATCTATGAGGGTGGACCCTAAAACCTGGAGTTTACTTATAAAAAATTGTGTATTTATTCTTACATGTTTAAACTTCAGTCACCTTCAAAGTACTCTCCGTTCTAAGCACTATAGGTAGCTTTCTTCAGTGCTCAAAACAGTTTTGAACTCTTGCTTCTGCCATTTTTGTTTCACCTCTTTTTTCTTTTTCTTTCTTTCTTTCTTTTTTTTTTTCCTGAGTTGGAGTCTCACTCCATTGCCCAGGCTGGAGTGCAGTGGCACACTCATAGCTACCGCAGCCTCAACCTGCTGGGCTCAGGTGACCCTTCCACCTCAGCCTTACAAGTAGCTGAAACCACAGGCATGTGCCACCACGCCCGGCTAATTTTTTGATTTCATGTAGAGATGCTGGGTCTACAGGTGCCCACCATTGCACATGGCTAATTTTTTATTTTTTGTAGAGAGGAGGTCTCACTATGTTGCCAAGGCTGGTTTCAAACTCCTGGGCTCAAACAACCCTCCTGT